>JBAMCP010000158.1:4898-85702 GCA_037075105.1 Lissocephala sabroskyi | reverse complement strand
TATGTGTCGCGGGTGAATCCACGGGATCATCTGCGCCATGTGATTTTGGGGACGCAGCAATTCAAGCCGCAGGAGTTCGCCACGCAAATCAACCTGAATATGGACAATGCCTGGGGAATTTTGCGTTGCCTGATTGAGATTTTAATGAAGCAGCCGGACGGCAAGTTCCTGATCATGAAGGACCCCAACAAGCCCATGATTCGGATCTACGATGTGCCTGACAATGCCTTCGACACCGACGAGGAGGATGGCTCCAGCGAGGAGAGGCCAGTCCTCAAGCCAAGATAGATGTTTTCTTTTTGTATTCACATTGAATTTGTATTAAAATTTGAGACTGATTTTCGCCCCGAATCTTTCCTTAAATGCAATAAACTTCCCCACGCACTGCATTCGATGGGGGAGTGTCCCAAGAGAAATGAGCTGCTGACATCTGACACACGCACACCAATCGACTCTGCCCGCTGGCAAACAAAGAAATAAATACAATTTAAATTGAGTTTTGGGCCAAAAGCAGTCCCCACTCCTGCCATTCGCCTCCAGAAACCACACGCACACACGTCCCTGGCCAGGAGTCATCAGATATACGAATGCGATGCGAATACGATACATTCATTCGTTGCGAGCAGACAGACGGACAAAAGTCGAAAGTTATTTGATGATAACATGCCAACATCAATCATTGCGGTTTGGGGCTCACTTTCCCTCTCGTCCTTGAGACGACGAACACAATATGGGCGTCCAGGCGGAAGGCCAGGCAGAATAAATGTCTCTCCGACGGCAAGGAAGCTGCCACATTACAAACTGACAATCAATGTAATTGAACACAATCTCGACCGGCGGATGGTGGACGGCGGATAGTGGGCGGCAGAAGTAGCAGTCAGTCGATTGTTCGGTTGACAAACCTGAGGTTCCCAATAAATCACCGGCCAGCATCAATCAATGCAAATGTCCTGCAAGGAGTGGGATAATTTGGGGCATAGATGCCGCCTCAATGCCGTGATTGCGAACAATGCTCGTAAACAATTTCTCCTAAATGTTTAATTAAATTTACCACCCCCGGCAGCCCGATGGCCGATGGCCGCCACCTTTGCCCATTTGGCAATGGCAAAAATGCAATTACAAACTGGGCCTAATTGGTGCGGCCAAATTCCCAGTGAGACTCAAAGTCGAATGCATTTCGTTCGACGGCCAACAAAGTGAATTATGCGGGGGGTTTTTCTTTTTATGCGAGTTCCAAATTTTAAAATTTCGAAAATGAAATTTTCACTATTCAATTTGGGGCCATGGAAAATGTTTTGTTTGCCGGAACACGGCTTTCTCTTTTAATGGAATAAAATGTGCAATTCGTTTAAAATTTCCACTCAGCCATTGAGAGAAAACACAAAGCTCACAACGCCCAAACAAATTAAAAGGCAATTTAAAATTTCTCAATCATAATTCAAACGATTTCATAGGCTCCATAATGAGCCAATCGAAATCCCATTGTTCCTAAATACACTGCATTGATTTTCAATATTAGCAGCTTAAAAAAGTTAAGGAATATTTAAATTGGGCTAGAGATGGGTGGAAGAATAATTAGGAATCTTGGCAGGTTTTTAATTGTTGTCAAAATTCTGTTAATTGAAACATTTACACCACACTGAAGATCTCTAAATCTGGGCGAATAAATCGCCCTTTTGATTGTTTAGTTTATTTAATTTTTTATGAGTTTAATATTTAATACATCGATACGTCCGATTAAGTTTACTTGGGCGCAGCCACGGGACAACACACACGAAAAAATAACACCATGACTTGCACTTGTCGATCGCGAGCAACTGCCGGAGGCCTGTGGCTGTCGCGCTTATATACAGTTGAGGGGCCCAGAGAGCTGAGCCTAAAAGCTTTTAGTTGTGAAGCTCGAAAAAAAGCTTTTAGTTGTAAAGCTCACTCTGGCGATCGAGAGCGGCTGAGTGGCGGAGAAGAATAAATAGCAGTTTGGGTGCAACAACAAAAGCAATCGGCAACAACAAAAGTCGAGGTAAGTGCTAGCAAATAAGAATATTATGACAATCTGCTGACGGGATTACCAGCTTATAGAGGATTAAATTTTCAGTCTTGACACCCGATCAGGATTTCCAAACTCTTGTCTGTATATTCTTGGCCCTTTCAGCTTTTTTAAATCAGAGGATCGGTCAGAAAAACTGAACTGCAGAAAGCCATCAGATTTTGGGGTAGAAAGTGAACCAGAGTGCATGCTTTTGGATTCTAATTGACCACAAACAAGCTAGCTGGCCCCGCAGATCCATTGACCTGATGCAAATGCCCATTCTGTGGCTCAAATACTTTCAGCTGCGCTCTCCCTTTTGTGTGTGCCCGGCCCGGAAGTGTATTCAATTAAAACATTTTGTTTGCTAAATCAACATATCCCAGTTGCCGGCCAGCAACTGCAGCGAGTCCACCAGCCGCAAAATGACTTTTGTGTGGATGGTTTTCTCGAAAAAAAAGGCAGGACGATAGCCGCAGAGAAGAAAAAATGAAAAGTTCAACTCGGACTCTCGGTTGGTTGGCTGCCCGAGTGGCTGAGACTTGCTTAGAAGTGGATTCGGCCAGGGCCTCCCAACTTGCAGCCGGAGGGCGGACGGGCCTGTCGTTTCAAGGTTCCCACTCGGCTAACCGCGCCGTTAAAAGCCATTTAACAAACTCAGCATGTGTGTGGATGTGGGATTGGGTGTGCGTGTGTAATTCGCTCCTGCCGCGCAACAAACTCAAGTGGGCAAAGGATGGAGCAGGCCAAGCGCTCTTAGCAGCCCGCATGCTAAACTTTCTACGCCCCCGGAATGCCCTCGAAAACCAAAGGCATTTGCATATACGACCGCAGAACGCAGCCGGAGTGAAAAGTTGAGCGTTGAATGAGGGCGACAAATTGCAAATTAAACTCTCTTCCATTTTTATTTTATTTCTTTTTTTCTGCATATTGTAAATAACCGAAAAAAAGAGCGGGCGCTGTAGAAACTTGTGGAAAACTAAAAATTAAATTTCATTTCAATTTGTAGAATTGCGGTCGGGGTGGCTGCTTTGGCCTCTCCTTAAAGTTGGCACGATCCTGGCCCGCGGCACTTTAAGCGTTTAGGCAACAAATTTGCAAAATGTCAAACTCGGATTTCTGTCACATGAAAAGGGGTCCCGATTAGTGGCAGCCCGCGGGCATTTTGAAATTCTGTGGACTTTTCTCAGTAATTTTTTTGTTCCTTCGGCAGGAGCAGTTGGGGCGAAGAGAACATTTAATTTGTCAACTTTTGCCGTTTTGTGTTTTCGGTTTTCTTTCGAAATTCAGTTTCGTTTTGATTGCCGAATGCCGGAGAAACTTGCCAGCCGCGGGGCTCGAAGAGTTCGGGGAACTATCGGTTAGTTTCTTTGACATTCCGAGGGATAATTAAATTAATTCTAATCTGCATTTAGATCCCTCTTTGCCCAGCGCACAATTGGAGGCCTTGACGGACTCGGTGTCCTTACCTTTTAAAATGCAAATGAGCGCATTTTTTGGCACTTTTCTTTTATTCGCTTTCGTCGGCCCCATTTTGTTTTTTTTCGAAGGGGAAGGGGCGGCTTTTGTGCTCGTCATTTTGATAATGTATTCAAATTACAGTTTGCGAGGAAAAAGAGACATCGTGAAGGCCGAAGGACATCGAGAGTCGTTACCGCAGTAGCAAATTTCACCGTCGTTTTTTTACAAATCTGCAACAATAGTGATAATTTTTCTTGGCGCTGCCACCGCCAACAGACAGCTGTGAAGAAAGAAGAAAAACTCGCAAGAGAACGGCTGAGGGGAGGGGACCGGGGGAAATGCTGGCAAAACTTTTGCAAACATTTTGACAAAGTTTGGGGGCGTCAAATTTCGCTACCCCGCCCGGTTCTTTGGCGGGGGCGGTGAAGTAGAATCCTTTCGGCGTAAAACTGAATCACACGGAAAGTTTTCGGGGGAAAAATGTTGGGAAATTTTTTGAAGCCGAGCAAAAAATTTGATTTTAATTCGTCGAATGAATTGGTTCCCCCCTGCAGTTGGCCAAGTTTGTTCATGCAAAGAGCCAACCAACCAACCAACCGACCAACCCGTTGCCTAATCCCGTTCTCCATTTGCCAGTCGCCAGCTCCGCAGGACCAGCTGCACCGACCGGAATCATTCATCTTTCCCAGCTCAGTGGCCCACAGAGCACTGGACACAGACAGACAGATAGACTGAAAGGGGAGCAAGAGATAGGAGAGAATTCGTCCTGGGACTTCGGGCTGCATAAAGTTTTCGGTTTTCACCTCTGCTTTTGTCTGGCTGGCCGCTGGCTGATGCGAAAAGAATTATCACCCTGCAGGCCGGAAATCATTGCCGTTGCCGGCACCGTTTGCTCCGTTCGGGAATTGCTTGTTTCTTACAGCCACAAAACATTTCTCCAACTCGCCGGGCATCTGGCAATTGAGTAACTTCTGTTTTAAGCCATTTGTAATTCGCTTCCTGCCCAAGTGCACGGCCATCGACATCCGGGGTCGGCTCACTGGCCAAATCTCCTATTAAATTCATTGAATTGTTGTCAAAAAATATTCCAACTGTGTCGGCGGGTTCAATGGGCGGCCGGGCCGCATATGCGATTTGCACTTTCGACTTGTTCATCGATTGCTGCCGGCCGATTGCATTTGCACAAAGGGCGCGACTCTCGGACATATCTGCTGCCGGATAATATCCATTTCATGGGCTCATTTCGGAGATCAAAGCGAGCGAGCGAACGCACGCATCTGAGATTATTCAAAGCAGGTTTCGGGACTCACCGTCCACCGGGGACGGGGGAGCCAACAAAGTGAACAAAAAGTAAATCAACAAGTTGAATACGAAAAAAGAAAAGTCTGGAGTACACGGTTGGAATATTTTAAGCTCGAAGAGTTCTTAACTGCTTTAAGTTTTCAACATAAATATCAAGTATACGCAACGGTGTGCGTTGCGTCCGCAAACACAGCAGAACACGGCCCCCGAAAGCAAAACAGCTTCCACAAACGTATCAGAGAAGCCCACACACACCCACAACAAGATGGAAAGATACCCAGAGAAAGGGAGAGGAGAAATAACACGCAGAGAAAAATGAAAACAAAGTTGAAGAATTTTTTCTTTCCACCTTTTTTTGCCGAAAGCATGGAAATCGATTACCTGTATGAAATGGAAAACACCCAGTCAGCCAGCCAGCCAGCCGGCCAGGGGTTGTGCGTGCGGTTGGGCATATCACGTATAAGCCCGTTGGGCGGTCGGTCGGTTGGCCGGGAGGGTTGTGGGCTCACCGAAAAGCTGATTGTTTTCCGTAAGAAGACTTTGCATAAACGAATTCGAAATAAACATTTAAATTATGCCCACTCTGGTCTCCCATTTCCACAGCCAGACACGATTCGCTGCGGAGGAGAAAAAAAAATCTGCAGCAGCTTGAAGAGCGTCCATTCTCGTTCTTTTAATTTGGGATTTGCAAAGCAACAGTAACTAGAAAATAACAATCACCAATCGAAGACAAATAAAAGCTAAAAGGAGAACCGAAGCGACGGACCGACCGACCATCCGATTCGAGTGAGCGATTTCGATTTTGATTTGAGTGCAGCTTGTAAGTTTTGCCGAGCGCAAGAGAACGACAATTTGCAATGATTTTGTTCAATTTTCTTGCTGCCGCTTTGCCCGGCATTGTAAGCCAGAAAAGGGATTCGTTGCCCACTCTTTTGGCCGCATTACTTACTCCTGCCGGCAGCCAACAGCCGACAGTCGACGGACAGGCCGGCTGATCCGTTTTAGTTGCGTCTGTGGAGGTAAGCATTGTTTTTCATTTTATTTGCAACAAATTAGGTTTTATCCATCTCCATTTTTTGTGCTGCTCACGCAAACAATCACTAGCAGAAACGGATAGAAAAGAAGAGATGAATGCCTGCCCGCCCGGCAAGGACACAAGTGCATAGCTCGCTGGCCAGCTCGTTGGGTGGCTGTGATGATGACACGATTTTGATACTCCCGTCTTGATGGACAGAAACTTCTCTGGCTCTGGCCTCCTTGCCCAGAAAAACTTTCTTACAATATTAAATTCTTTGGCAAAGCGAACATCCCGACCGGCCAACAAGGAAATTTTCCAACATACCCACTGCATCAGAGGGCGAAGCCTCTGGGCCCTCGGAAGCATCAAATGCAACACTTGCCGGCGTCACTGGAAATTCGTTTCAAGTTGATTTTCCTCGATAAGCAGTCCAGTTCGGCTCATGCGAGGAAAGGGAAGCCAAGCGCCTTAATCGCGAGAATTTATTTGTGGATTTTTGGAGGAATCGGTTATTTCCTTGGACGCTCGATCTTTATCGGCATAATAAATTCCCGACTGCCCAACTATAAATCTCGTTGTTTACAAAAACAAACACATTAAGATTTACGCGCCGTTAAGATTTGAATAAAATTAAAAAAACCCAGCGACGAATGTCAACCGTCGGCCAATTTGAAACCCAATTCCACTAACTGCCCATCACGAAGCCGATTTAATGGGCTATGCAAAAATCTAACTTCAAATTCAACTACTTAATTTTCCTGTTTTCCTGTTTAAGGACCGCGAATTAATCACATCGCATTCACCGCTTCTGTAAATTTTATGTAGTTTTATTTTAGTGCGATCCTCATAATTTTTTTCCTTTGCTCCTCTTTTTAGGATGGAGAGGGCGGTGCGAAAACCCCCAAATACACTTTATCTTATGCCCTGGTTCGGGGCTGCGGCTGCCCTAATATTTCATATTTAATGTGTCTGACTCTTTGCGGTGAATATGAGGGGAACGGACAGAGAGAGAAGTTGTTGTCGACGTCCTTGGGCGGTGTTCCTGCTGCCGCTCTGCTTGTGCATTTTGTAGTTTGCTACTTCTTATTTTTTTTTTATGCGCCACTTACTTCCGCGCTTTAATGTTAGCCATAAACTTGGAAGGGCTCCCGTTTGGGGTTCCGCTGTTTGGTCTTGGAATTTTAATGAATGGGAATCTCTGATTTGTGTTTGGCTGGGGTTTCTCTACGCCAAGTGGCAGGCGTTTAATGAGCTCATTTAAATTAATTTTTTATGGGAAGACAATGAAGTGCAAAATCGCCCTTAAAATCGCCTTTTCACAGGGGCTTCGAAATTTGCTTACTACCTGAAAAGCCAAGTAAGCTTATGAAATACAAAGGACATTAAACAATTTCTGCTAATCAGCAGAAATGTCATTTCCCTACCCCGCGAAAAAGTCGCGACTCTGGCGGGAGGGGCTTGTCACCTGAATGTAACATGACATTTGCTTAATTTGAATTTAAATACCTTCCCCAAGCTCTAGAGAAAAAGTTGTTCCCCAACATCAACAACAACGCACAGCAAAGTAAAAGAAAAACCCGTGAAAAGCAGAAAAACAAACCAGATAAATCTGACAAGGACATACACAGCCTCCGACCACCGCCCCCAGCCACACACACAAGCACACACACGTGCACTTGGAAAATGAGCTGGTCCGGTCAGCACGCGGTCCCAGGCGGGCCACAGCCGCCAGCGCGTCCTGCCAGCGGCTACTAAATAAGAAATTATTATAAGCAGGCTGCGACAAGGCCATGTCAGTGGCCGGGGGGTTGGTGGTCGGTCAGGTGGCTGGCAGTCTCATGATCACCGTGTTTAACTTCCGCTGACATACAGGAAACGCCACACACATGTTGGCTGCCCCGTCCAACGTCAAGTCAACGAAAAAGTTTCATAAGCGACAACAACGAAGGGCAGCGCCACCGCCACCGCCACCGCTGCCGCCACAACAACAACGCGGCAACAAAATGAGGCAAAGTGTAGAAAATACAAAAAAAGTTGGCCCGCCAAAACAACCAACGAAATAGACATGAAAAGGGAAGTTGACCGTTGGTGGCCCTCATTTCCCGCCGCACCGCCTACGGCTCCGAGAGCCCCGCCGATGCCAGGCTGGCGGTGGGTGCGCGGTGTTATTTAATGTATCCTGGATTTATTGTGCTGTTTCCTCGTTGTCACCCGCTTGCTGGTTGTTTTTTCGTGCGCGCACCTTCAGTTTCATTGCCTGATGGCATCGCGCATTAAATGCTCATAAACTTTTTCCACGGCCCCGCTTTACTCTTTTTAATGGAAAAGGCGGAGCTTGGAGAAAAAAAACTAAGCTTATCCCTTGATTAAAAGATTAAAGACAGCTAAAAACAACCTGCAATTCGAATGGAAGCTTCGTTGCTGAGCTAAAGACAAGCATGCCAAATTCTCAGACCCACATTTTCCCCAGCAAGAAAAGAGCAACCAACCGTCACAGCGCGACTGCTGCAGTGCACCTCCTGGTGGGTGCAACTTGTCAGGGGTTATGCTGGTTTCCGTTTGGTCTTGAAATGTCGCAAAAAGCCACACACACAGCCCCCATGTGTTTATGCAGATGGCCGGCTGCTTGTGTGTGTGCGGCGGGACTGCATTTTTGCAATTTACAGGCTGAAAAAGATGTCGCCATCAGTCGCCATCGCCTTCGCCATCAGTCGCCATCGTCGCTGGCGTATCTGTGGCGTTTCCGGTGGCCCGGCCCGGGTGACTTTTTCGGGGCCTTTCTGCCAACTCAACTGACGCAAAGAGTCTTAAAGTCTGAACGAACTGTGTCTGCGCAGAGTCGCCGCGTTTGTTTGTCCTGAAGTGCATCTGGGCCTGATGTTGATTGTGTTTTGCTATACAAAACTTTCGCCAGAGCCAACACGGGCATGCCCCGGCCTCTCATGTGGCCTCTGTCAGATTCGCTTGCTGCCCAAACACACACACAGGAGGAGGCACACGGGGCGTATGATTTTCAGGCTGCTGGTCTCGCTCAAAAGCAATAACCTGGCCCATGGCAAAAAAGCGCGAAAAGCCAATAGAGAACATGAGCCTACTTCCTCCCCTGACGGCAGCAGCAGTCGATTTTGTTGGGCGGACGTTGTTGTCGCCGCGGACTTCAATTGCCCGGCAGCGGATTTAAAACTGCAGCTGTTCTTATACAAATGTTGTCGTTTCAATTTCCAGGTCAAAGTGTCCGACATGTCGGCTATTTAGTTGCCAACTAGGCCGGCGGGGTTTCGAACCGAATTGTCGGACTGTTTCTCTTAGATTTTGAAGACGACTTTCAACTTTAATTAGCTACTCAACCTTCTGGAAATCTTAAAGACTTTTGAGCTCAGCTTTTTATGCGCTTTGTGGACTTGTCTGTCGGACATAAAAAATTGAATGCTGTGCTGGTCAATTGAACGCCGCACTTTCAACGCATTCGATTTTATTTTGAACGGAAAATGTTGCCGGCAATGGCCACGACCGGCGGGAGGCGGTGGATGTGCTTGGCAGCTTTTTAACCAATAAGCGACCACATTACACGCTGCATTGAGGAGAAGCTAAATGACCGCAATGAAACCCACACAAGCAGCGCCATTTCAACCGCCGTTCATCACAACCATTCACATTTTTCCAACGAGCCGCACACACACGCACAGCCGAGGGAGCAAGTTGGAGAGCCTTGAAGGACATGGAGAGGCTTGGAAAGGTTTGCTTTAATCAGACAGCTGCTCGAGGGAGGCGGCGGCAGGCCAGAGGTCGGCAACGAACGGCATTCCATTCTCTGGCTATGAAAGGAATCCAAATGCACACACAGGCATCCCTCGCATGCCCCAAAAGCATCATCCACATCATCACCGTGCTCTTCTAGCTGGCATAGCCCAGCCCCCCTGCCTGCCTGTGGCTTGGTCCCGGCTCCGCTACTTGAACTGTTTGCCATGTAAAGAAGGAACGTGGGGCAGCTACAGTTGCCTGATCATCTTGCTCTCTGGGCCGGCCAGCTGTCAATACTGCCAATGAGTGAAATGGAATTTGTCTTGCCTGCCAATAACGACAGGTCGTCCATTGCCAGTGGGAGAATCAGCCGAGCTGTCCGGCAATTTGTTCCACCTCTCACCGTCCTCGTAATAGTTTCAAATGACTTTCGAATCGAGGCTGTTGCTGGCTGGGCCATCCCACGAGCCGGGCTAATAATTTTATGCTAATGTTTCCCACTTTCAACGGACAGCCAGGGCCCGGCGACCTAATTCCGTTGGCCGTTGGTAGGCAGTCTGGCAGATTTGCGTTTCGTTTGATCCTTTGACCATTTAATTGTGTGTCTGCTCTGTCCCGGCCCCTGTCATCAGGCTGGCAGGTGCCCAACTGCTCGACTGCGCCCAACATAAATTGCCAGTTTCCGGAACCCGGCCTCGAATTAGCTGGTTCACCTCCGTCTGCTACTTCAGGGGGTGCAGTCCTTTCTCTGTCCCTACGTGGACAATAAATATATAGAAACTGATAGTTTGTGGGGCCGCCAGAGAGCAGAAGTTAAGGAGCCTACAATTTCTCTCGGTGTTTTCGGTTTACTGCGGTTAACAAAAGGATTTCCAGGGTCTCAATCAATTGACTGCTTGGCCTGCCGAGAAGGCAACCGAAATTTATAATTTTGCCAGCTAGTTTGATGTGGTTAACGTGACTGCCTGGCTTCTTCGCCTGGGTAAGGGTAATTAGTTTTATGCCCACGTGTGTCCGCAAATGAAATTCCAGTTGTGAACTCGTGTGTGTTCCCTTCTTGACTTTGGGAGGTCCCAATTTAATATTAGAGAAATTATAAACCACATTGAGGAGTTCGCTTTAAAATATGGAAAATGAATGCAATTTCCTGGCAATCAGAAATCGTGGAAAAATATTGAAAAAATCATTTCGCAACCGACGAATTGACCATTCGCAGCTCCTCTTGACATTGATGCGCATATCGAATCAGAGGAAAGTAAACAATGCCAAAGCGGACGCGACTTTCCATCAATTCATTTGCATTTGTCCCCATTTGCGGCGATTGGAAACTCTGCAGCTAACTGAGGGCGGACCGAGCCATTGGCTGCTTGGCGGCGGTCTAAGCGTGCTGATTCCAATGCTGAATTATTCATATTTTGTGCTGTGGGCAGCAAAATGGGGCAAACACCAATGGAGAGCTACCCACCCACCCACACACACTAAATATACACAAAAATCAGCTTTACAAATGAAAAATTGGTTGGCGTGCGGCAAAAGTTGAAATAAATTTGAAGAGCCTCAACGAAACCGAAAAGGTCGCGGGGAGGAGCCTCCGCTCATTTGTAACAATTTCTTTTCTTTATTTCTTCAAATTTACCAATCGCTTGGGCGACTCCACGAGGATTTGTATCAATGCAAAAACGCTTTTTATTCAATTTTCTGCTCACGTAATATTGACAAATTATTAGCAGGATTTTTGATAGGGCATCCCAGACATCAGACACTCGGGACCAGCTGCTGCCCACCTTTTGCCGGAGGTTGGGGCGGCGGTGCAGCTGGCATAGATTTGGCTGCCTGTCAACATTGCTTTGCATTTTTTATTAGCAGGACCGTGAAATCACCAAACAGGCGAATAGAAAGCCACCGAGAAAGTCTTGGCGGAAGCCGGAAGAGCGAGTCAGGATGGAGCAGGAGGGCGGGGGCCTCATATTCAAATTGATTATGGGCTCGACCCCGGCAATAAACAGGGCGCTCGTCGAGGCAATAACGTGGGTAATCTGAGATGTACGAGAAATGGAATTGAATTCTTGTGAAATCTGATTCGCCTTTGAGGCCATGACGCCTTAGAACATGTTTAAAATATTTTAGAAAATTTTTTCTCTTTAAAATTTAATTTTTCCCCGAGTTCATTGGCCTGCCAATCACATTTTTTTTATCCACAAGCTGGCAAAGTACGCGAAGCACATCATCGCCCCGAGCAAACAAATTGAAGTTCAAATATTTGCTATTAATTTCTCCAGACAGCACAGCATTCGAAGAGAAAACCAGGGTCCAGAGGACAAAGCATAAAAAGTAGCCAAGTTCAGGCGAGCAGACTTGCTGGCAGACTTCTAAGTTGATTATGAAAAGACAGCGGGAATTGTGTGGTATTAATTGCCATACATTAGCCGTGTTTTTTTTTCAGTTGCCCGAGGGTCAAGTGGCAGATTTTAACAACATTTGAATAGCCAACAGTTCGTAAAAGTCTAACAGAGCCTGGGAGAGGCCCACGGAACGTGGCGCAGGCGCCGTTGGAAGCTGTTGCCTCTTTGGCGAAAGGCGCTCTTTTCTGTTGGCAGGACAGTCGTGAGGGGCCACATGGGTTCGTTTTAGCCCGGCTCATGTTATTGGCCTGTTGACATATATTTTCTAATTGGCATTTCCGCTGCATTGCACACACACACAAGCCGCACGCACCACACGCTCGCCGCGTGGCTGTTTGGGCGCGGGCAGGTGAATCGGTTATTGGCATAAAATGAATTGCTAAATGCTCTCAACTGAATCTATCAAACTAATCCAGTCTGCATTCGTACAGAGCAACAGTGAGCGATTTATTTGGAGAGATTTAATTAAACTCTTTGATATGGGAATGGATAATATTCGTTGCCTACTTTATAAAGCTACCTATTACCTGCCGGAAAAGTCAGCCCAGCCTCAGGAAGCGTGACCTGCAATACTCCCCCAACCTCTATTCTTTGGGCACGGTTCCGTAAATCTAAGGGTCTAATTTCCCACCTTTCCCGGCAAGAGGGGTTTACGGTTACGGGCCAATATTCTAATTAAGTCAAGCATAAACGAATAATAACAAACAAAAGTGCTATAAATTTCCACTTGACTTGATTGATGGCCTCTTAATTTTCCAGCTCCACACACGCAAACACACTGGCAAACCCAAACATTTCCACTTCCGTAGACCTCCCTAAAAAGGACTCGATACTGCGGAATTTCTAATTGAGAGGGTTTGAGGGATTTTTATATTCGAATTTCATTTGTTTACTGCAGTTTGGCCTTTTGACAATCGACTAAATCGACTTTATCGAGTCAGGATGAGTTAATTGTTGGTCTTTCTGACTGTTCAAAAGCATTTGCCTTTCAATGAACAACTAATAAAGCCGCTCAACACACACACACTTGCACACATATGTGACAGGGAGTTGGAAGCCAAAAATCCTACAAATTTTATGACATTTCCCAGTGCCCAGCAATGCAATTGAGCTTTGCCATCCAACGGCTTGTCCGACATTCCCCAGAAGGTCGGCACTAAATCGTTCGTTGCGAGGGGCGGGCCTGAGAAAATTGAGTTAAATGTATGTCTTCCGGCGGAAATGGGGCGATGGTTGGCCAGTGAAACGGGGGAAAAATAAAGTGAAATTGACTTTAAAAATTTTCATAAATCTTCCTCTCCTCCCACCCAAAAAAGAAGAGCCTGTCATTATAAATTGAACAGAAAAACATGAGGAAATTCAAAAGAATTTTGTTCCTCAGCTGTGGGAATTCTTTCCCTTTGATTGTTTTAAAGCGTGTCCAGGGACTTGTTAATCTTTCAGTTGATTGTTTTGATGGATAAACAATTTAAGAGAATTTCAAATGGCTTTTTAATCTCCTCTCGAAAGCTGCAAGTGGACCTCTCCCCCATCGCAGCGGTCCCGGCACGTGTCCACGTCGAGCCGTCTTCCTTATTGACTTCCCTTGACTTTACGTGAACCCTGGACGCCCGTGAATCCTTTTACCTGTAGGTTTCGTTGGCCTTTCCTAGAAAACAGCACAACACTTGATATTTTTTTCCCTTATTCTTTATATTTTGTGGTTGGTGTTGTTCTTCCGGTTTTAACTTTTTCGACTGTTTTATTTTGTGTAATTTTATAGGTTTATGTTCTCTCGGGCAAATCGCGTTTGCCTGTCACCTTGCCAACGTCAGAGGACCAGATTTTTTCCCGTTCCGCCCACGTCACCGGCGGTTTCTGTAGTATTGTTGTGTTTGGTTTGCATTAACTTTATGGCCCTTAACATGTCGCATTATACGCCCAATAAGGCGTAAGCATGTTTGTATAGGCCACCCAGCCAGGGGCGTGTACCTTTTTGCGGGTCCACAAACGGCATTGGGAGCGCCCGTCTGGCGTCTATGGTCGGTCGGTCGGCTAGTGTGCGTGTGTGTGCGAGTTTGTCTCACATTTGATCAAATAATCGTGTATAAAATGCTATGGTAATAATTTTTTGATGTCCTTCTAATGGGTTTTACGTGAGGACAACGTGAATTGTGATTTACCGTCCCCGGCCCTGGCCCCGGCCAGACCAGACGCCACGAGCGTGACAAGCGTAAAAGTTTCGGGCCCTTGAAAATTTGTGATTTCTTCGGGGTTAACCGTCTCGTTTTGCGAAATAAAGAAATAAGTTCGGCTGGCTGGAAACGGAAGATCCTAAAAGCAATTAACTGGCCACAAACGGAGGCTTCTAAGAATGAGAAGAGCACTTTTGCCGGCAAGAATCTAATATTGAAACCTATGGAAAACAATCCTAATAGAGGCTCCCGAGTAAACCTTTTGCTAGGGAAAACTTGATAACTTTTACATATTCAGGAGCGCTTGCTGATTTGATAGTTAGATTTTATTGCAAAACGAATTGCACTTCTGTTCTATTTGCCAAAATGACTGCCATTTCGGACGTTCTGGCCAAAGTGGCCATCAGAACGAAAAACAGGAGAGAGGGAGGCAGTGGTGCTCGTGGAGGGCGGTGGAGGACCATTGGTGGTCATAATTTGCTGTCCACTGACAACAAGAAGCCTTCCATTCATATGAGCGCCGGCAAGGTAAACATATTTTAATTAAAATACTAAGACAACAATGATTGCAATGTGGAAGAGCCGAGCATCGAGCAGCACGGCCTGTCAAAGCCGCAAACACACACACCACACACATACACATCGGAACCCATAAAGTGCCACGATGAGAGAGGAAGGTTGGGTAAACCTGACGACAGGCAGGAGCAGAGCAGCAATCTTATCCAGGTTGCTAGGACACTAGAACTCCCGCACACACGTGCACCCGTAGAGTGTGCGTGTTTAAATGAATTTGTATTGCGGAGGAGTGAGGAAGCGGAGCCTCTGGACGAGGCAGTGAACATATCTAATCACAAAATTGTTTGTATGCAGGACGACAAACTTGAACCCGAAAGCAAACAGGTCAGACAGCCAACAGGAACAGCTGTCCGGCCTGGTTGCTGGCTGCTGGCTACTGGCAACGACGTCAGGAAATAAGCCAGTTATGTGTAAGCGAAAGCGGCTTAAACTGAAGTCCTGCGAAGACAACCGCTTAGCCGTTACCGGCGGACCGTAGGCAACGCCATTGCCAATGAATGATGACAGCCATTTAGTGGGGCCAGTGGACTGCTGCCAGTAGTCGGCGAGTGCATCATTAATAACGAGGCACGACCCGAACAGCAGCAGCGGCGGCAACAACACCTTCATCAATAAAATCGAATTAAAGTCCGAAAAGTGCGGCCCATTGACCTGCCGAGCTTCACAACAAACAACCCAGCAAATTGACCAAAAACTGAAGCTGCCACGGGGCTGAGGTTGCTTCCTGTCGCAGCCTCCGTGCAGCCGTACGCCCGTGCAGTCCTGCGTCTGCCCTGGAATGATTATAATTAAGGACTCTGCACAAATGGGTGGTCGAAATGTTAACCAGCCATTGGCCACAAGCCATTAAAAATTTATGGCCATCTATGCGATATATTGCAGTATGCACACAATGGATACGCTCGCCCGTCCGCCCACCCAGAGATAGTCGAACTGCCCGGTCAGTCAACAATGAGCCCTCTTTCAAAGTGGGTTGTTCGACTATCCGCATGTGTGTGTGTTTGTTTGTGTGTGTACGGGTATCGGTTGGCTGGTGTGAGCTTAGCGCAATCTAAACATAATTACTCTTGACTGCTGGGCAACGTCGACGACGTCAACGCATCAAAATGGACTAGACACGCCCACCCACTGGCTAAAGTGGGAAGGGGGTGGATTTGGTTATCGACAGGGTGTGGGTGTGAGTGTGGGTGGTGGTGGTTGCGGTGGTTTGAGTACCCTCGACATTGCAAATTAATGATGCTTAGAACTGATGGGCGGTCGGTTGTTAGTGTGTCTGTTGGGCTAAATACATTACTCATACGCAATGTTGCACATTTAATTTGGTTATCTTCGAAATTCAGCAAATTCCGCAAAATAAATTCAATTTATTTATGGCAATTAACTGTGATTTCTACATATTTAATGGAATTCTCTTTTAATATTTAGTAAATTTAGCCAAATTGGCCTCGAAAGCAAATTACACAGAGGCGTTTAATTCAAAAAGAAGGTTTTTAAATGATTTAAGAAAAGCAAATGAAATGGAAAAGTTGTGGCGGAAATCTTTGCATACTTTTTTGGGTCGATTGTTGCTCATTCTTTAAGCTTGCTACAATTTAATACGAAATCAAAAAATCATAGCAATTAATTTAAAGCTACATAATTTTCTCTTTCATTTCCCTAGCAATTTCTCATTTTTATGTGTATATTTTTAATTTCTCAGCTTGAGTGCACTTAACAGATCTGCCACTCATTTAATAGAGAGCCCCAGCGCAACACGCCCAGTCCAGCCGGCGCGGCCAATTCAAAAGTACCCGCTTAATTATGCCAAGCTGCCTCGGCGCGATTATTTGGGTCATTTTATACTATCGCTATGCACGCGCCACTTCCCATATGTTGCAGGCAGCAGCAGCAACAACAGCAACGATAAAAGCAATTTAGCAACTTTCCAGCAAACTATAATAATAAAACGGCCCGCATATTGCCAGCAACCAAAAATGTGCGAATTATATTTGGTAATTTGGGGGGCCTTAACCGATTTCATAAATGTTCGGAAGGAACCTTCCAAAACCAAACATTGCACATTCCCAGAAGGTAACGGATGCCCGCCCCCGACGAAGTCCTTTCACCGCGACCCAAAACCCCTTTAAGTGGGGCCTCGCCCCCCACAAACATTTGGCCCACTTGAGGCTGATGTGTCTGGGCTCGGGTGGCGTTTAGGTGTTGGCTCTGTCAGCACAAACGTTTTGGCCATTTCATTTAAATACCAAATTATAAATATCAAATTTTAATTTTTAGCCCCCTTCGTTCACATGGTCGAAATTTGCTTTTCAGTTGTTTGGCAACTTTTTGTGTTTGGCCCACAAAATGACCACGAAGCGATGTTCTTGGTTAATTAAATTTGTTGTTGTTTATATTGTAATAGTTGAAAATTCGGACCAGCACGCCCCCATCAATTTGTCAGCCTAAAATGAATAATTGAATTTTAAAGCCTCAGGAGTGGGCAATTTTTAAAATAAAACCTTTTAAAAATTGTTTAAGGCCATGAATTTTCTATCGGCTGGCTGATTTATGGCACAAACTATCTGGAAATACACAAAGACAAAAAACCCGAATCGATGCAGCGGAAGTTGTCAATTCAACATGCGATTTTTTGGGACTTTTCCCTCTTTCAATTTATTCCCCATTTTCAAAGCCCAGCAAATTTTGGGCTTTCAAGCGGCGTCTGGCGAGGTGGTTAACTGCGTATCGGCAGCCCGACGAAGGGCGTTTGGGGAAGGAGGCCGCCCCGAGGTGGCTGGGCGCCAGCGGCGTTGGAAATGTGAAACATGTGCAATAAAATGCGAAACTCGCGACGTTGCGAATTTTCCTTTATGGCCCACACACTCCGTTGACAACGCGCCCGATTTTCGCGCTTTATTGACTTTATTGTTCGGCGCAATCCGCGGCGAGTGCGATTCTCCGAATAAAAAGGCATAAAATCCACAATAAATACGCTTTCCTCCTTCTTTCCGCGTGTGTGTGTGTGTGTACAGCTGCAATATATATTTAAAAAATAATGCCACACGCTTGATTATTGGATAAACATGGCAAATGAAGCAGCCGTCAATCTGAGGGCGACGAAAGCCGTCGCTCGGCGGCAGAGCAAGCAGGGGACAATTGGACATTTTCCCGATTCAATTCACTTGGAATCGAACGAATTAAAATTACAAGACAATAAGTCGTTGCTGTTGGCTTCTTTGCTTGCCTGGCAGTTAAAATTTAAATGTGTTCTGGCCACAAAATGCCGTCGCCGTTCAATAATTTTTGACTGATCTATGAATTCCTTTATTTTTCGCGTAACCCACGTAAATCAATCAGATCAATATTTCCCAATTTTGATTGATAAAATCATAAAATCCCACACGCACACACCCGGCGAAAACCAAAAAAACGCGGCTCCAGTCGCATAAATTCACGTGCTCAACCAAAATTGTTGAAGTTACGGTCGTTTTTTTTCCCCAATGCTCTTTTTATTGGGATTCGGATACCGAATTTTCACAAATTCTTAGCTGAGAGGAAGACGGAACTTTAAAATAAGTTCTAAAGTGGTTTCTCAGCTCTCCAAATATTCTGCTCGAGTCTTTATGGATCTCTTTCCATTATTATGCCGATATTGGCTTAAAAAGTGTGTGTGATCGTTGGGGTGTGAGTGCTTTTTGTGTTTTGCATTTGACTCTTCAAAATGGCAGCCCACAAACACACCCATGAAGGATGCACAAGGGCGTCTGGTCTCGCATTCCCAGGCTGACAGACAGACACATAGCAACACCGTGGCGCCCCCAACCACCCCACCCGCCCTACCACCCGATGGTTCTCATCTTTCAGCCTCAGCGGAAGGGGCCAAAAAAGTTTCATGTTTTCTGCTTTGGAAAAAATGATATATGCACCACTGCAGCGATTCTAGGCACACTCACCATAAAAATCATAAATAACGAATATAAAAAAAACAAAAATCATTTAATTTTTAGTACGCACTGGAGAAGCCGACAAGCCAAATGACATTTTGATGGTCAAGAGGCAGCCAAAAACAAAAACCAGAAATCACCAAAACAAACAATAACAGCATAAAACTCTTAAATGCGAGACGAAGCCTGAAAGCCTGCAAGCCGTTCCAAATGAAAATCCTGACCGGACGACAGGCGGACGGACTGTGATGCTCGTTGAGGTGCGCCCGATGGGAATAAATTGCGCAACAATTCATTTCGCAAAACCCCGTCGAATGCAAAACTCAAACAGTCCGCAAAACCAAACCCCTCCCCGTCCCAATGGGCAAGGGAGAAAAAATATACGGTAAAAGGTACACTCAAACCCCAAAACGGGGAATTGGCCAGCCGGGCGGGCATCCTTTTTTTCAGGACCGCCAGCATCTGGTAATTTCGTAGTTAGCAAGCTGACGCTGCCAGCAGAACAGGAAGGCCAGAGATAGCGGTTGCCGGGGGCCTGGACGGGTGTGAATGCAAATCCGCTCAACGGTGGCATAATCAGCCAAGCAGCCAATGCAAAAATGGCGCACAAATGAAAACTAATCGATGGCCAGGTGGGCAGGAAGGCGGGTTGGATGGCTCGCCCTCGTTTTAGGTGTTTTACACACTGGACGTGCATAAAATTGCGCGCAGCGGTGCGTACGTGGCGCCACCAATGCGACGGAGGCGCCGGCCACCCGGAGGGCACCACCCGCCGGCTGTGGCCGACCGACCCAGCGACCGGCCAAGCCCTGTATTCCCAGCACGTATCGCAATTTAAATTAACACTTTTTTTTTTTTTTGCAAACGTGCCGCGGTTTCGTGGCAATTTTTCGACTGTTTGACTCTTGGGCGGCTGCTTTATGGGCACGGGGCGGTTGGGGCGGCAGGGGCGTGTCTACCGCGCATTTATTAGTGTGCTTTATGTATTTTTAACACAATGTGGCTGCGTCTATATATATAAATTTTCGCTATGCTGTTTTGTTTTAATTAAGCTGCCAACCGCGCCAAATGCCCGTCAATCTGAGCGGAGAGCCCCGCTTATTGATCACTTGCCGGGTTCTAGTTCATTTGAGATTTTTTGTGTGTGGCGAGTGTGTGAATTTTTATGACAAAAACAGTTGCATTGTGTGCTGGGCGGGCTTTGTTTTGTGTCGATTTGAATGCATCCGAAAGCCAACAATTAGTTTCAATTGAGCGGGTTAGCCGCACTCATGGGCTGGCAATTGAACGGCGGCGGCCTTTTATTCTCGGTTCGATTCATTTTCGCACAGAATATTAAAACTAATTGACAAAGTTGCCCATTCAATTTTCATTTCTAAGCCATTTAATTGAAATCCAAATTCACAAAGCCCAAACACATTAAGTCCTTTAAAAGGCAACAAAAGCCAACCGGATCTTTGGCTCAGAGGAAACTGCCACAAAAAGAGCTATCGAGACTTCCGCTGAAGGAGAAATAAGAAGCCCTTGACAAAATAAAGTTAAATTTTAAGCTTATCAGAGAAAATGTCGGTTAAATAGTATAAATCAAAAAAGAACCTTTAAGGCGATCATTTGGAATTTGTTTTTCCTTCTTTTTTTGGCTTATAAAATAAAGCCATAAAAACCGTAACCGTTTCCAGAATCCAGAATCTGAATTGTTGGCAATTAAAATGCCGCTGCAGTTTGGGGTCAGGGCGTGTCTATGGCAACTTTAATTAGGCAGTTAGGAAGCCAACAGCCCCGACCATCTTCGGGACTAAAAGAGGGATGCACAAATTGTAAAGAAATTCCTAGAAATCTAATAAATCCCTTTGCTTGTTTACCTCATGCATTTTCAAAA
Source organism: Lissocephala sabroskyi (assembly GCA_037075105.1). Taxonomy (NCBI): domain Eukaryota; kingdom Metazoa; phylum Arthropoda; class Insecta; order Diptera; family Drosophilidae; genus Lissocephala; species Lissocephala sabroskyi. The sequence continues at coordinate 65,200 of JBAMCP010000158.1, read as the reverse complement.
GGCATTTCTGTGTCGTTAGCTTTTCTTTTCACCCAGCACATTTTCCATATCATTCGCCGTCTCAGACGACAACTCGGCGACTAAAGCCACGACAACGCCGACGGTGACGATGACGGTGACAGCGATGAAACGAAATGTTTTTTCATTATGACTGGCAAGTGCAATCTGTGCGAGTGGTGAGCTGAGAGCCCTTGTCTGTCTCAAGTGCCCTCCAAGACGCCGCCAAGCCCGCCCGGCCAAGCAGCCGCCCAAAGACGCCGCGACGGACGGACGCTGCTCACAAATGAAGCGCAATTAAAATATCATTTTTATGCAAATGCCGTGCATAAGTGAACTTTTAATTAATTCCGAGCGCGAATAAATGAGAACCTGGCCCATAATTATGGCCGGATGCCCAAGCTTTCGAATTCCGAAAGAATTTGCAAGCAGGCGAAATTTAAGCTCCAGATTTCTTAAATGGCCTGCCAAAGAGCCTTGAATTCAAATTAAAGATCCAATTAAATTTCCCATTTTCTCTTGCGCTTCCGGCCAAACATAAATATGAACCACAAAAGTGCGGCCACCTTGGCCATTCATCGAAGGGCCAACCAACAAACCTAAACTCGGTTAACTGACAGCCCTGCTGCATGGCAAGCGGACTGGGGCTGAGCGGCAGGTGAAAAATCTAAACGAGGGCTCGTTGAAGGCAATTCTAAGGCACTTCTTTCCATTTCATTCAATTCAATTGAGAATCGTCTGCGAACTGTGAAATGAGCCAGCGAACCCAACCCAGCCAGCCAGCCGATCGGGCCTCATTCGCCGCAAGTGCCCTTTGAATTGCCCGTCCCACACATACGAGCAGCAGCGGGCAGGACTGCGCCTTTGGTTTGGCCCGAGTGCGAACATAATAAGCTCTATTTCCGCTTTTCAACACTAAATTGCCGACGCCACTCACACGGCGCTGGCTTGGGCAGCCGCAGGTGCAAATAAAATGGCGAATTTGTGTACATTTGTGTGGGGCTAGGACGGCCGGACGGGCGGGCAGGCAAAGAAATGCCAGACCTCACCTCGGGCAGGCGAACAAATGTTAAATTCCAAATGGCGGGGCGCATTGAGCGAATGGCGAAAAACGAGCAAACGAAAGCTAAAAAATACAAAAGAAAATTCTCACCGCCTGAGAGTTGCGAGCTGCGAAAAACTAACGCTCCCTCCACCCATCAAACGACTCTCCTGCAACAAAAACCAATGGTGGAAAAACGCTGCTGGCTAAGCACCTAAGTGCCAAGCATATGTCTTCCCAGTTGGAGCGAATGGAGCTGACTGGGTGACTGGCGGGCTGTCGGGCTGTCGGCTGGGCGGGCAGGTGGAAAAAATGTCTGTCCACTCGGCAATGTTGCCAAACTGGAAATCTCTTTTTGCACTTGGATTGCCAATGCCCGGCGGCGGAGAGGCGAGGGTGCTACGTGCCCAAAGCGATATTCGAGCGTCGCTAATGTGTTGCCATAGACGGCGATGGCCACGGAGTCCGTGGCCTGACTATTTCCACTTTTTTAGCTACAACAATTTAGAGAACTGCATCCACCGGCAGCTGTCCGCGAAATGGCCACAATATGGACAACAGCGAGGGCAGCGACGCGGCCAGGAAGTCGTCGAGCGCCAGCGATCTCCTCGCTGACCTCTAATAGAATTGGGACGAATTAACCCCAAATTTAGTGGATCCCTGGGTGGCTTTTCTAAGAGTCCGCCGAGGGCATAAATAAATCATCAAATTTCAGCTAAGACCAGAAAACGACCCGCCCGTCAGCCCATTTATTATCGCCGGTGCCCGCGACTCCGCCTACCGTGGCCCGGCCTAAGTAAGTCATCATCATCGCTGTATTTACAGTTGTTCTTGCACCCGGGCAGCCAGCACGCCATCAGCGTCAGCGTCACAGGGTCCTCGGGCCTCCAACTCACGTAGTGCAGCGTTAAAAAAAGTCGAGAAAATCAACACAAAACAGACAAAAAACGTGGGGGAAAAAATTGAAAATAAGCTCAGGTCCGGAGGAGGTTGTGCAACCTGAGGCGGTGATTCCTGTCGGATTCTTTTGGCCAACGAACATAAAAAAAAAAAACAGAAGAATGCGAAGGTGAGGGGCTAGGCAGAGGAACATGGTGAAGCCGACGAGAGCTGAGTTGTTTACAAGGACGACGACGTGAAGGACATGAAGAGTTGAAACTTTGTTGGAAGTTAATTGTTTTCGAAGCACCACACGCAGGCCCCACCACCAAGTGGCCGAAATGTGATTCTCTGCCTAATTAGAGGGACTTTCGTGGCCCTTCCTCCTGCTCTTCAAGGAAAATACGTTGATTTATTCAATTTCACAGGCTCTGAATTATGCAAAGCAAATAACTTATTTAGGCTTTGCAACAGGACATTTATCGGCCACACCCACACACACACACACGCCCATAATCAAGCCGGGCCTGGGTGGCTGGGCGAGAGGTGAACAAACTTGGCCTGCTAGACAATCACATAAACAGGCATTTGCTGGCGGTTATCTCACCGCCTGGGCCGCCCGTCTTGTCTGAGTGGGACAAATTAAATTACAGCAAAGCAGCTTTTTATGTTTGGCCCGGGACCCGGCCGAGTGGCCATGACGCGTCGTCCAAATTGTAATTCAAATAAAACAATGTATTGTACTTTTTTGGCCTACCCAAACCGCACGGGGCCAAGTTAATAGGCAGACGCAAATCGCATTTCCTGGCCCGCCTACAATTGCATTACTTGCCGAGGCGGGGCAGCCAGCAGCAGGGAATTATAATTCTGTAAGGGGCTGGGCTGCAAAAATGAGCCACAAAAGAAGAAATCTCAGCTTGGCGCCTACGAACTTAAAGGCAGAAAAATAAGACGGGTAGAGGGAATTTTCTATTGTTCTCGGTGGACCAAACAGACAGCTCAGCTGATCTTCAAAAGACCTTAAGGTAAAGAAAAGGAAACTACAGAATTTTAGTATCTTCTTTGAGAAGATTAAAACTAAAAGGCTTTAATATTTTTTGCTTTACGAGTTTGTTTATCCGAAAATAAAGAATTCCTGGGCATGTGCGGCATATTCAAATGGAGCACCAGGAATATTCTCGAGTTCTCCTGGAAGTTTTTATATCGAGCCAACGCCAAGCCAGCCATGCATATTCATGTTTATTTTGCCAAGAACTTTATCCTCGGAAGTCCTTTTGGATTACAAGAAGAGCAGCAGGGAGCAAAGTTTCGGCTTAATTTCTATCATCTTTCTTCAAGTCCGGGGGTGTATAAAACCAGTTCAATTACTCTCGGTACTTTAACGAGTGCTCCGTCACACACACACACACGAGAGAGAGACAATTGCACACCCATACGCACACACACACACTCCTCACAGACACAATGTAGTAGAATTTATGCGAAAACAGATGTATTTGGGTTTTATTTATTCTGGTGGTCTGCCCCGGCGACTCCGCTGCTAGCTGTTTTGGCTGTGTCGAGTGTCTTGTTCTGTGTCCTGTTCCGTTGTCTTTATGCTGGCGCAAATAATCTCAAAGGACCGCGCTCGCCCACACCCACCGACGGCAAGGACTGCAAGCAACTCTGTGTGCGTGTATGCGGAGCGGCTGTGGGCTGTGGGGACAATGGAAGAAATCATATCACACAGAGGAACATAAACATACGCGCCAGTCATGAAAACAAATCCCTTTGCATATTTTCGGAAAATGAGAAAATGCAAAAGTTTTGCTTCCAACGTTCACCACAACAGGCCCAAACAATGCCAGCAGCAGCAGCAGCAACAGCAGCGGGAGGCCAACTGCCGCACGGAGGGTAAGCGTATAGAAAAGCGGCAAATTAAAACAAACCTCAGGTTGCCCGTATTTGGGAAATGAGCAAAGACGAAGAAGGAAAAGAAAAACCAAACTGCCAGCCACCCGAAAGATTTAGACAAGCTGATGAAAGGCCGGGCAAACGAGGGCGCCAGAATCCTCAATCGCTTAGTGGCAAGAAGACTGCCGTATCGCATGTGGGAGTGTCTGTGGCCGTGGGAGTGTGTGGAACGCTGGGGGAGGCCAATCGCGTTAATGTGCGCCCATGTTTACGCAGGAGAATTAACTTATTTGTCAGGTACTTGTTAAGTTAATAGAAGGACGATGAGAACGACGCGAACGATGGGGGCGGCGAGAAGCGGGCCCCTCCAGTTAATGCGATGGAGTGAAAATTAATGTCGCAGCTCATTTTTATAAATTTACCAAGGATTTTCTTCTCGTCTGCCATGGGAGCCTCGAGGGCTTTACGCTTCGTTCTCCTCATGGGTGCTAAACGATGCATAATTCCATATAATTGGCCTGGCAATCGAGAAATCAATAATACATCTTGGGACTCTTCTGGCAATCCACTGCAGAAATGAAAAGAAATGCTAGGAATTCCAGGCAAATTAAATACACACCGTTGCATTTGAAAACAACGAGTCAACCACTTGGCCATGCCGGTTGGCCTGGACGAAGGGAATGAGGGGACAAGGACTCGATTTGGTTAGCAGGTGAAGTATCGTTGGCCAAACCAACGAAGCGTGACAATATTCAGGGGGAAAATTGTTGCACAAAATAAATGTGTACTCGAAGATGCAGAAATACTGCATTACAAAGGACACGCGCACCCACACGAACAAAGCTTTTAAGAAGAGCCAAGCAATTCCAATCGAGGTGATAGAGAATCAAGAAGATTCTCTGGCGGGGACTTTGTGATTTGTAATTTTCTTATAGACGAAATGCTCAAGCAAAAGGACAATGCAAGGGTGAGTAGATTAGAAAGGCCTTTTATGTTGTAGACTTTGCGGGGATTGAAATTCTTATTCACAAGCTTTGAATAAGAATTTGCAGATCTCTCTAGGTTTCCCCCCAATATGAAGGAGTGGGCTCAAAAATTATTCAATATTCCCAGTTATCAAATTTAATAATTCCCAATGCTTTATATAATTAAGTTCTGCAAAGGAATCTATAATATCAACAGCAAATTCGTCACCAAATTGCAAAGTTTCTCATTCAACAACCAAATCAACCACAAATAAATTAAATTACACAATTTTAAATAACAAAATAAAAAAATACCTTAAATTGCCCCACCTGTATAGAAATTGGAGATAAAACCGCAGAAAGGACCATAAATAAAAGAAAACAGAAATTTCAATAAAAAAATCCCTTTGCATGTTGCAATCTCAGCCCAACCAAAAAGGCAACGGCAACGGGGAAACGGACAGACGGGCAGCGGGCAAAAAAAGAACATATTTTGCCTGGTAAATCAGAAACCGCAGGAAGTAGGAAATAAATAAAACTGAAGAACCAAAATCCAAGTAAGAGAATGTGCAGTTATTGAGTGAAAAGTTCATAAATTGTATGCGTGCCTGCTGTGAAATGTCTAAGTTTTCCTGGCCAGGCCGGGCGAAGGATGCTCGAATATTTCTTGTACCGAAATTCAACATGGCGGAACATGTGTGCACAAAAGTCACTCACACACTGGATGCCCACACACACGCACACTCAGATCTTCCCATGCCAAGGCAAATAGATGAACGGCACACTCAACAAATGTCAGTCGAAGTTGAGGGCCAGTCGAGCGGTGTAAAGGGGGCTGCGGGGGAGGGCGAGAGATGCCACAAAATGAAATTTCAAATTTCGGCAACACCAACAACATCGGCTGCAGCAACAACAACAATGACAATAACGGCCACATCGACAAATGTAATTGACATTTTTCTTTAAGCGCTCCACATGTTCATCTTCAAATCCAAAACCAGAGACCCAAACTTTTTGGACACGAGCACACATGCCATTTTGTAACTGATGTGTGTGTTCTTTGTGTGTGCGTGTGTGTGTGGGTGGTACTGGTCGAGTGATTGGGGGCCCGTCTGCGATGATGTACGTGTCTGCGCCGGAAGTGTTGGCCTCTAATGGCCAGTATCATGGAGCCAAACAATATTGATGGCTCAAATTGTCCTTGTCTCTCTACTAGCATCAAATATTTACCGAGAAAGCAAAGAACGTATTTGATTTCGTTCTTATCACGTGTCTCGTCACAGCGTCCGAGAATACGATAATGTAATCAAATTAAATTGATATTTTTATGGGAGCTAAAATCCAGCTGCATGCTCGGATTTCAACACACGAGCTTTGAAATCAAACAAGACGTTTATGGATTTGTTGTACTGTCAAATTTCAAGAATGGGATTTTATCATCGCAAATAATTGCAAGAAAAAAACCTAAAAATAAGTGATTTGCGTTTTATTAGTTCCCTCAGCTTTGTTATTTTACTTCAATTGCCGGCCATCGAAATTGAATTCGAAAATCTTCCACTGGCCATGCCATTCTCATTCCAATCCACTTACAGATGTGCCAACACTTTTCGTAAAAGTGACCAAGAAAATGGAGACAAATTTAAAATATTTTCACTTCAAATTCGATTGTTTTTGGCAAATAACAAACAAAATTTTATGGAAATTTTTTCATATAAAATTTAAAATTTGTAATAATCCCAACCGGATGTGAAAAATACTTTTGTTTTCTCGGCCATGTGTATGTTTGTGAGCGGCCAATAAAATGGGAAAATTAAGTGACCATCCAGTAATCCAAACGGGAGCAATTTCAACCGGCAAATGGGAAATTTTACAAGAATTCTTGCGTTTTTTTTCAAGATACTTTTTTATGGGATGATAAATTCAAAGCATAAAAAATGAAATCGAAAAAGTTTTCGGGTCTTCGGTACTAAAAAGGCAAAAAATACCAAAACAAAAAGCAGGCCAACTTCTGTTAATTTGGAGCGAATCGTAGTTTCAGTTGCCCACCGTTGAAAATAACGACGAGCAAACTAAATTAAATCCAAAAGAGTAGACAAAATGCAATAAAATAAATTGCAACAATATCCGCTTGAGGGGAGCAGCACAAAATAACCAGAAGAGTGGAGAAAGAAAGCAATGTTTCCATGTTTCCAACCTTTTCGAGGGGCTCGCTCGACGCATTAAATAAATTTTCACGTCAGCCCTGAACTTGGGGGGCTACTGCACTTCATTCGGCTGCTGGGAAGTTGAAGGTGACAGCCCACAGCCCTGCCTCAAATCCCAATGAGCGGCTTGAAAGAGAAATGGCTAACCAGCCCAGCAATCCGGTCAGAGGGTGGGGAAACAATAGTGCAGAGGGTTGGACGGAAAACTGAGTTGGAAAAACTTAAGTGCCCGTTAAATTTCCCAGCGGACTAATGATAAAACTTGCGCGTCTTGAGTTTTAGCGCCAAAATAAAGAAAAGTAGGAAGCGGAAAAAATCTCAAAGATGCGGAATCCATTTCGCGGTGAATTCCCAGCCTCCTCGATTTGTTTGCTGACTTTTGCCATCGCACTTAACCCTTTGAGTTTGGTGGGACTTCGAGTCCTTCCCGCTGCGGGTCGGTCTGTGGTAAATACATTGCGGCATTCAAGTTAATTTACCCAAATTTATCCCGCAACAAATCCGCACACAAAAAAGGAGTGGAAAAGCAGCCGAGAGAAGATGGAGCGTGAAATGCCACCGAACAATAAGCGCATCCGGCACGAAGGCGGGGTCAAGGGAATCCGGAAAACAGTAATTACTTTATTAGCATTTAACTTTTCCCATTAGTTGCGATTACTTTTTAAATATTGTTAATTTAGTGCGATGTTTCGTTTTATTTGAGCAGCTCGGTGGCTCAAGAGAGAAAGAGTAATTTAAAGAAGCGCGGCGCGTGGGGTTTTCAAGGGTGAGTGGCAAAAACGGACATGGGTATTTGCGTAAAATAATTAAACAGGATTTTCAATCAAAGTAATTAAGTCATCGGGTTAATTTTGAAAGGAGGAGAAGGCGAATCAATAAGTCAAATTCGTGGCCGCTATCAGAATGGAAAGGTAAAAAAGCGAACTGTTTAATTTCGAAATGGAATGTTTCAATCATTTAGTCGTAATTTATTTAATACCGACTGAAAGGACTACGAAGCTCTTCATCATCAGCTTAAAACATGTTCGAGTCTGCCCAGCAAATCCTTTCGATGACACTTGAAAAATTCCAAGAGCCCCCTAGAGAGCAAACTGTTTTACTTATGAGATTCCCACACACTTGCATCAGCCGGCGAGATGGTTGAGAGTTCGGTCTTTTCATCGATTCCTAAGGACAGCGGATTCTGTGAATTGCTTGGCTTTTGTCTGCCTATGGAAATATTCAAAGCCAGTCGACACGACGAGCACGAGGGCCCATTGAAAATATTACAAGTGTTTTTGAATTTTTGTTTTGGCCATTTCACATTTGTTTTCCGGTTGTTGATGTTATCGTAGCTGCTGCTGCTGTTGCTGTCTCTGCTCCCCGTTCGTCTGGACTGCTGTTGTTGCCTCTGTTGTTTGATTTTCACGCCGGAACACACATAAGTTGCCCTCTCATTGTTTGTATTGCTGAAGTTTTCCCTACATGTTGGTGGGTGGTGGGTGGCGGGTGAGCATGGGTGGCTGTAAGTGTGCTCTGCATAATTTATCACTTGCTTTAAAAACAATCATTGTCAAGTGTCAAAAGTTATGCACGCAAGGGCCTTTCGTTTACCGTCGAACGAATTTCCAAAAAATGCAGTAAATCGACCAATTTTATTTCAACTTCACCTGACATTTTTAGGGAAGACTCATTTTTCCTTTTTTTCCTAAAAATATTTCCACACATATGGTTCTTGACCACAAAGTGTCGGACAGTCAGAATAAATTGACTGGCCGGCGAGCTGACGGAGGGTTGCGTGTTAATTTTAAATTATTTATTAAAATACGTGATGAGCGAGGCTTTTCATCCATCCATCCACCCGCCATATATTTACCAGCGAGTCAGTCTGTCAGCGAGTCGGTGCCGGACGTTTGAGGTCATCATTTGGGGAATAAGTCAGCCGGTCGCCGGGCAATTAAGCACGGAAAAAACCAATCAAACCGAACGTAAATTGCGCAATAGTTGCAACTTCCATTGGCGAGTGCTGGAAATTGCAGCTGCAGCGGAAAAATCCTCCATCAAACGAAAAGTTTTGACCCAATGTCGATTTTTACACCATTCCCACATGTCGGCTCTTCCTTCCTTTCTTTCGGGCCTTTTTTTGTGGGATTTTTTTTTGCGGCCGGCGGTCGAAATTGTTTGCATTCAACCGTCCGCCAATGCTGCTGATGCAGAGGAATTGAAAAATATTTGCAATTTAACAAAATCGCCTGCGGAAGTCGGCCGGACGGCGATTCTCGGACAGCAAAATGATGCCAATTAAGTTTATACGATTCAAATATTTTTATTTCCATTGTTGCTCATATTTTTATTTATTTTTTTTTCCAGGTCCAGTCCAGAGACGAGCGAGTCTACCAATTGGCGCAGCAGCTTGTCAATTTGGCCGGCATTCAAATTCCAAATCAGTTTCGCATAAAATTTGATTCCCAACGGGCGGGCGAGCAGCGGGTAAATTCGATTTTTATTATGCGATTATATAGATTTCATGAGTTTAAAATTTCATTTCATTTGAAAGTGTAATGGGAAGAATATCAATGAATTAAATGGCTTAACATTCGCACTCGAATTGAAGCCAGCAACCGATCGCAGACAAGACAAAGAAATTGAAATTGAAACTGAAATCCTTTTGTGGCTGCTGCCAGAACCTCTAATTCAATGTGCCAATTTTTATGCCCGCTCGGCCGATTGATTTATGGCCCAGTCGCGTCTGCTTGTTACCTCCACCACCTGTCGTCCGCCTTCCTTTTTCAGCCGAAATCTTCGTCGTTGCGCTAAATGTCAATAATACGTGAAATTGAACTGCCAATTCAATCGCCGAGACTACTTAGTTCTGCCCACCTCCTGCTCCCGGAGATATTCCCAGTGGACGCCGCGACACTGAGTGCGATTTCCATACGGAGGCGCCGGCATCGTCTTGCCAGCTCCTTTTATTTATACTTTATTGTATTTCCTTTTTGTTCGGTCTGCTTTATTGTGAGTCCTTTCAGTTGATAGGGCAAATGCACATATCTACATACGTATATTTTGGCCAAGTCTCGAGTGTGCAAGGACTTAAACGACGGCTGAAAATTGTACGTAGATCACATTACATTTTCCTTTTCTCCTTCATCTGGGGCTCTGCTGGGGCAGTGAGGGCCCGACGTCCTGCATGTGCAACTCCTGAAGGAAATTCTTTATGCGATTGTGTGTGTGTGTGTGGGGCTGCCGCATTGCATTTGAGAATTGCTTTACATTTGGCTGCACTTTGCGCTTTATTCATTCGAAAAATTGAAAGATTTATTCCTTAGTCCTTTACGATTACTTCTATTGGGCTAATGTGTTCCGACCGAATGGCCATGGTAGCATTTGCCCACGACCCCGAACATCTCCTCACAATCGTTGACAAAATGTCTGCAAATGCGATAGCTGCCCACCAATGTGTGAATATCAAGAAATCACACAAAATCACTGCTGGAAGAGGCAAGCAACATCGTTTGAAATGTCTGGGAAGGTCGTACGAGGAACCTGTTGCCCTTCACTCTATTAACATACATATTTCAATTAGTTTTAATAAAACGGTTGCTACTAAGCTTTGGTAGCGGCCCTGACGAGGGCGCCGCGCTGTCAATGGGCAGTTGAGGGGCTTCGACGGCCAGAACCGTTGAAAGAAGGTGACAAGAATTTCAGAACCTCATTTAGGCGGCCAGTTAAATGCGTTCAGTCAAATCGTTCGGTTGTTTGCTGGTTCAAAGGCTTTTAAGTGATTCAATTCCATGCCAATTGATTAATTTTTTTTAGTTAATTGCTTCAATTCGTGGAACTCTAATTTGAAACTCTATTTAAAGCACTATCCACTTAGTTGGCTCAGAGATCTTCGCTCTCACGAGATTACATAACACACGACACGTAATCTTTCGAAAAATTGCTCTTGTCATCGGACTGGCGCCAGTGCATAAAATCGATAAATATAATCGACTTTACACAAGACAGAACACACCGCGTGACAACCAGTCCGTTAAAATTTCACGTGCTTTCCGCTTTCGTTTTCAACTAAGCGTCTCCACATCGACTGACCTCGTCCAAGGCTGCGGAAAAGCGCATTACGCGTATTACGTTTTCCGGCTGTGCCACACAGCGCCGTTTGATTGAAGGCTTTCCTAACTTTGTTGAAAGCTCGACCTTTTGTTTTCAGGACAATAAAATGGAAGCAGCGCCTACTGCGGCCCCGTCACCAGCGCCTGTTGCAGCAACTGCTCCCGTTGCCCCGGCTCCTGTTGCGGTTGCTGTAGCAACCCCAGTTGCTATTGTTCCAGCGCCCACTGACGCTGTTGCCGTGGTGGCTGCTCCAGAGATAGTTGCCGCTCCAGCAACCGTTGCTACTCCAGCGCCCGTTGTTCCAGCTCCAGAGCCCGTAGCTCCAGCTCTAATTCCTGCTGCTGCTCCAGCGCCTGCGGCTGTAGTTCCAGAACCAGCTCCAGGTGTAATACCTGCTGCTGCTCCAGCAACCGTCGCTGTTGTCCCAGAACCTGCTGCTGCTCCAGCAACCGTCGCTGTTGTCCCAGAACCTGCTGCTGCTCCAGTTCCTGTGGCTGCTCCAGCGGCTGTTGCTGCAGTTCCTGAACCCGTTGCTGCTGCTTCTGTTCTTGCTCCAGCGGCTGTTGCTGCAGTTCCTGAACCCGTTGCTGCTGCTTCTGTTGTTGCTCCAGCGTCTGTTGCTGCAGTTCCAGAACCTGTTGCTCCTGCAGCTGTTGCTGCTCCAGCGCCTGTTGTCCCAACTCCAGAACCCGTAGCTCCAGCTGAAATACCTGCTGCTGCTCCAGCGCCTGCGGCTGTAGTTCCAGAACCAGCTCCAGTTCTATTGCCTGCTGCGGCTCCGGCAACCGTGGCTGCTGTCCCAGAACCTGCTGCTCCAGCGCCTGTAGCTGCAGTTCCAGAACCAGCTCCAGTTCTATTGCCTGCTGCGGCCCCGGCAACTGTCGCTGCTGTCCCAGAACCTGCTGCTGCTCCAGCGCCTGTTGCTGCTCCAGCAACCATCGTTGCTGTCCCAGAACCTGCTGCTCCAGCGCCTGTAGCTGCAGTTCCAGAACCAGCTCCAGTTCTATTGGCTGCTGCGGCTCCAGCAACCGTTGCTGCTGTCCCAGAACCTGCTGCTCCAGTGCCTGTAGCTGCCGTTCCAGAACCAGCACCAGTTCTATTGCCTGCTGCGGCTCCAGCAACCGTTGCTGCTGTCCCAAAACCTGCTGCTGCTCCAGCGCCTGCCGCTGTAGTTTCAGAACCAGCTCCAGTTCTATTGCCTGTTGCTGCTCCAGCAACCGTCGCTGCTGTTCCAGAACCTGTGGGTGCTCCAGTTCCTGTTGCTGCAGTTCCAGAACCCGTTGCTTCTGCTGCTGTTGCTGCTCCAGCGCCTGTTGCTGCAGTTCCTGAACCCGTAGTTACAGCTCCAATACCTGCTGCTGCTCCAGCAACAGTAGCTGCTGTCCCAGCAACCGTCGCTGCTGCCCCAGCACCTGTTGCTGTTTCCGCACCTGTTGCTGCAGTTCCAGAACCTGCTGCTGCTCCAGCGCCCAGTGCTGCAATTCCAGAACCTGCTGCTGCTCCAGCCACCGTCGCTGCTGACCCAGCACCTATAGCTGCTTCAGCACCTGTTGCTGCTCCAGAGCCCACTCCTGCTGCAGCACCGGTTGCTGCCGTCGATCCTGTCACTGCTGCTCCAGAGCCTGTCGTTTCAGAAACAATTGCTGCTGCTGTACCAGCCGCTCCAGAAGCTTTTCCTCCTGCACCAGCGCCTGTTGCTGTCCCAACGCCTGATGTCGCTCCAAAACTTTGTGCTGCTGAAGAACCAATTGCTGCCCCGGCACCCGTTCCAGACCCAGTGCCAGCTTCGCCTGTTGCTGCTCCAGAGCCTGCTGATTCTGCTGCTGCAGCAGAAGTTGCTATTCCAGAAACTGCTGTTGCCGCTGGAGCACCTGTCACTGCTGCTGAGCCTTTAGATGCTGCTCCTGCTCCAGAATCTATTCCTGCCGTTCCAGAGCCAGCTGCTACAGAGCCTGTGCCTGTTGTGGCTGCAGAACCAACCCCTGCTGCTCCGGATCTGATTGAGCCTGCCATAACACCCACTCAAGAGCCTGTTGTTGCTCCCGAATCTATTGAGACTTCTGTTGCTGCAGCTGGAGATCCTACAGCCGTTGCTGCTGATCCAAAACCCGTCGCTGATGCTGTAGAACCAACTGGAGCTCCTGAGCCTGCCGTTGATATAGCTCCTGTTGCTATAGTAGAATCTGTTCCAGTTGCTGAGCCCGCTACTGCTCCCGAATCGCTTGATGTAGCTCCTGCAGCCGTTGCTGTCCTAGAATCTACTGCTGCTCCTCCAGAAATTGCTGCTGAATCTGAGCCTGCTGTTTCTGAGGACCCAGTTTTAATTGCTGGTACTGTGGAAGTGCCAGCTACAGCAGCACTTCCTGAGCCCGAAGTTGTTGCTGAAGTTGCTGCTACAGAGCCTGCAGCTGCTTCAATCGAAGAGCAAGAAACTCCAGTTGCTGCTGTCGAATCACAAGTTACTGAAGTTGCTGACAAGCCCATTGTAGAATCTGTTGCTGCTGCTGTTGTTGTTACCGAAAATGAGCCTCATGCAACTAACGGAGTGGCGCCGGATGCCATTGCAGTAGCGGAAGAGGAGACAACGGAGATATCCCTACCAAAACTACCATCGGTATCCTTTCTCAGCCGATACAACATTCACACCACAGACACATCCTTGCTGGCCATAGCAGCCACCCTGGAGGCCGTGGAGGAGCGGCTAATGGATCAAAAGACCAGAAACCAAGCAGTGCTTGACCGGATTTGTGCCATTGAAAAAATCCTAGGCTCTTAACTTTGTTTGTTCATATTAAATTGAGTTGCGTAATAAAATTTTAAAGCCCCAGTGGCTCGGCAGCTTTCACTTGGCAGTGAAAGTCAATTAGCGTGTCGATTTCATACGGCAGTCGTCGTGGGCAACACCGACTCCATCGGCGTTCACCACACGCGGTCCTTGTGCCATTGAAAATTGCGTGCTAATTACTAATTTCCAATGAATAATTTTAATTAGGCCACCTGAAGCTTCAAACGCAGGGCGCAAAGCTTTCATAAGAGCGATGAGCCTGCCACCCCCCGAGAGAACAGGATAATGGAGCACACTTTTAATTAGTCTGGACTGAGAGGATTTTGCTGGGCAAATCGAAAAGTTTTGCTTATCAAATAAACGGTCATTTGCACAGAGGCGATTACTTGACAGCCGATAAACCCCATGGCGGCCCTTTAATATTCCAAATAAAACTTTCTCTTTTCCTATCCGAACAATGCATGCAGTGGCACAGCTATGAGGCCAATGAATTCACTTCCAAATCGGACGTTTATTCGAAATAACCCCCAGGCCATTTGAGGGCAATAAAATTTTTTGTTCGAAAGACCAAACACAACAAGCACCGGACAACCGATTGGTGGGTTTTATAGCCCCAAATAGCAAACATTCAGCTTGCTGTGTGTGCGCGCGTTGTGTAGGTGAGTGTGAAGGGCTTTCAAGTAAAAATCAGAAAGTCAAATACCTAAGGCCATTATTCTAATCATTTGGGCGCTCCTGCATATCTCGGCCGCTTCTCCAACAAACCGACACGTGGGCCCAAGAATGTGCTGCCAACAGTTGATGGGCGCAGGGAGTGTTTCGGCTTGTAAGCCCAAATAACAAGTTCGACAGTTCAATCTAAATCTATGGACAGAGCGTTTGGCATGCTAAAACTGTTAAAAACAAATTCCCAACTGACCGTTCTTTTAGCCCTGCTGCTGCAAGCCATAAAACCGGCACACACCAGACAGGATAGCAGCCCAGCGAACGGTGATTGCCGCCCTTGTGTGGCTTTGGCCCATAAATGGAGCAACAGAGTGAAGTTGTCATTCCCGTCACCGCCGCCGCTGTTCCTACGAAAAATTATCTTTTTTTCGGCGTTAGACATTTGGTATTTTTGGGAGACACAACCGCCCAGAAACCCACCCGAAAAAGGGAGCTGACTTTGGCACGGCCGGGTTATGTGCTTACTTATACAACCCAACCGCATTAATGTTATCCAGTTACCAAAAAAAATACCAGAGGCCCGCCAAAACCACATGACGCAATGGGCCAAAACAGTAGCCAAAAAATAAAAGAAGGCCGAGCGGAGAAACCCCAACTGACAACGGGTGAGAATGTGTAATTGTTGCCTAGAGGATTTGCGAGAAGATTTTCACTGTCATTCGAAAGTTTTTTAGGCCCCGTGATGTTTAGTGCAAAGCTGGCCTGCCGCTTTGGGAACGTTGGCCGTTGGGATAATTGAAATTGAGATGCTAATATCACTGCCGATTAAAGCAATGAATTTAACTCTCCAGGCGATTAAGGAAAATATAACAGGGGATTTTTGGCAAGCAGAGGATAATTCACAATTTTAATAAGCTTCCCAATAGCTGCTACGAATTTTAAAGGGAGATTCTTTGTAAGTCTTATAGGATTTTCAGACTCAGGATAAGTCTTACTTTAAATATAAATGTATAAAATAAATATGAATCACTTACCTTTCTCCAGACCCACTTGATAACTGCAAAGAAACAAAGAAATAAGTTTAATAGCTGGCAAATTAAGCAATTAGTTTTAAAGAGATTTTCAGAAATATTAACATAATTCCTTTGATGACCAATTTCCCAATTTAAGTACCCAACATTAAGTGATAATTTGAAGTGTCATTTCTATTCTATTTGCATTGCCTTGCCGCAGTCAAATGATCCGAGATTTCACCGCAAAACCCAATTTGTTCCCGACTAATTTATGTGATTCTTGATTGCTGTTGGCTAATTAATTGAAATTTCTATTCAGAATTGTTGGTAAATCAGGAAAACTACTGATTAATGAATGTGTTGCATTTGCCTTAACTGATCTATGCCAGTTTAAATTGTCATCTTGTTGCCAACGAGTCGAATTCACAAACGACAGCTTTCGTGCCTCCCCGGCCAACCCTTGCTGAGTGGCAAATCAATCAGTCGACGCACACACACCGCTGGCCATCGAGAAGCCCAAACACACACACACACGATGTTTGGCGAGCTTCATTGCTATCAGAGACTCCGTTGCTGCTGTCACAGAGCACTTGCGGCTAATGCGGTTGGTCCTCCCAGTCGGTGGGTCTGACAAGCTGCAGGGAACCGCCAGACCCCTGCAAGTGGCAGGGCATCACCGCCTTCTTCATTGGCACGGACCGGCCTGGAATGTATGATGGTTAGGAGACAGGATAGGACAGGCCAGGACAGCGTTGCTTCAGTGTCAGGGCATCAAATAAATTTTGAATTAATTGCGCTTATCTCTTAGTGAAATTTTCAGCAGAGCCGCTGCATTCGCTGCATGTGCTGCACGAGGCCCTGTACGTGGTCCAGGCCACTCTCCGTCCGGTCAGCCAGCTTCCGATGCACTTAGCAGGCTACCAACAGCAACGGCGGCGGCGGTTTCGACAGCCTGAGAGGCCTTGTTGGGGCTCCTGTTGCCGTTGTTGCTGCAGCTGATGGGCGGGGGGACCAAAATTTATGTCCGCCATATGCCGGCCCCGTTGGCCGGGCCAATTGTCCGTCCGGTTAACGGCCTCGCTTCGGTATTGACTAACAAATGGTTGCGGTAATGAATTTGCACAAACTTTGATTAAGAACCCATCGGCCACCTTCCAGCGGCCGGCACTCTCCGCCCCGTAGGACAATTATTAACTCTGCACTGATTTTGCCAACTGCGGCAGTATTTTTGGTGGTTTTTTTTCTGGTTTGCCTTGCCGCATTTTTTATAGTTTTAGCGACCTTTGTGCTCGGGTGGGCATGTCGGGCACCAATCGGCCATTTGTTGCTCCCTAATCTGCCCAGGGTGGCCGCTAGTCGGTCGGTTGGGTCGGTTGTTCATTTCAGTGGCCACCCATTTTTACTCTGTCATTGTCCTAGCCTGGCCGTCCTTCGTGCTGTGGTCGACCTTTGTTTTACCGTTTGAACGGACTTCAATTAATTGACGGGAATTGTATGCCCGGTGCAGTTGCCGCCATGTGATGAGCCCGCGGTCGCCACTCTGCTGCCTTTGTCAGTTGTCCTTTTTGTGCTGATCGAACTTAATTAAAGCGTTGAAATGTCCGGCAAATGCAGTTTTTAACAAGTTCTCTTTCAGTCTGGTTGGTTAGCTTCTTTTTATAAAAGCGCTTTGAATTAGTTTTCAATTTAGTTTTTCTTATATTGCAATTAAAATTTCACCTCATATTTAAATAAATAAAAAAGGAGGGAAGAAAATATAAAAAAAACATAAAGAAACTATTCTGAATTTTAAATTTTTATACAGATGCTTTTCTAAAATGGCTCCACAAATTCCTTCGCCCTTTTAGGAGCTTAAAATTTATTGGTTGATTTAATTTAAGGCTTAAAAATCATTCTAAAAATTCACCAAATTTTTGCAGCTGCAAATGATTTTTAAAACGCTTTTCACAAATACAAAAAAGTAGATTAATTGCTTTTTTGTTTAAAATCATCAGTCTGCAAAGCCAGGACAAGGCCCCTGGCCCTTTTTATGGCGCCCAACCAATTCCCTTTCAAGGCCTTGCATTATAATCACTACAGTAAAGTGCCCGAGCGGGAGGGAGGGAATGAAATGCAAAACTTTTTAATTTGCCATTGAGTTTTGCGCATCGAAGTGAGTGCATTCAATTGTTTAAATTGTTGTTGTTGCCGCGTTTTTTATAGAATGCGCATTCCTGCCCACAGATGTGTTAATAACTGTGCCATGAGCTTGTCTGCCGCAGACAGGCGCCCACAACACACACACACACGCACGGGGCAATTGTGTGTTTGTGATTGCGAGTGTTATTGTTGTTGTGGCATTGGAACGTCTTGCCGGGCGGCCGTTGTCAGTGACAGAACTCGTAAGTAATTTCGCGCATATGTTACGCTCCCAACAGCAACAACAGCAATAAGAACAACTGCATTTTGCCCACACCATGAGGACAAAAAGGACAGGAAGTCACACAGACGGGCTGACGGACAGATGGGGAGAGCAGCACGCCCGGGAAGACAGTTGGTTGGGTCCGCCGACTGACGGCGATGACGACGACGGGTCGACAATCCGGTCCGTGGGTTCGGCATATTCATGGCTGCTGCACACGACAAATTGAATTTTATGCAACAGCCGCCCACCATCCATCCTCTACCACTTCACCCCTTGCATCTAATGCTTTTTTTGTGCTGAATCCTGGGCTCCTTTCCCCGCCAACAGCGCGCTGGCATGTTCGTCTGCATAATAATTTGGCCTTTTGTTTTCTTTTGCCTTTTTTGTCAGTTACTTTTTTTTGCCGGACGAGGGGAGTAGCGGGAGAAGCCTGGGATTCTTATGCTTATCCTTGTGTTTGCACTTTCCAGGCGCCTCAACCTCGATGCCCCCGACGCGTCCCCCATGCCTGTTTTTTTTTTTATGCGTGCCGCTTGCGCTTTCCTCGTCTTGTTGTTTTTGTTTCTGGCCATGTGTCCTAGTTTCCCATCACCAAAAACAGCAGCTTTTGCATTCAGCCCGCTGTTTCTTTTCGCCTGTATAAATGTGCATGTGTGTGTGTGTGCGGTGGGTTCTTTTTTTGGTGGGTGTTGGCAGGAAGCAGGGAACGAGAACGGCCAGCATTGTGTCCCATTGTAAATGCGGCGACGTCCTCAATTGCCCGGCGCCTTTGCCGCCGCCGACAGGGCCGTTAATGAGAAATTATGTTATCGCACTGTTAAGCAATTTGTGGGTCAATGTGTGTAAATGCATGCGTGTTGTGTGTGTTGTTTTTACAATTTGCTTGAATGGCCAGCACAAGCGAGGCATTAAATTGCCGGCTCCGTGAATTCACCCACCCGAATCTCTAATTTAATTTGACAAAAACCAAACACATATATGACAAGCAGGGCCCCCAAACAATCCGCCTTTGATTAAAGTCCTTAATTAAACAACTAATTTTGTTAATTGTTAACGAGGCGAATAAGTCAACTGAGCAAAGGAAACTGCGCTCAGCCCGCGTCTGATAATTAACAGAGAAGTAACAGCAACGGACTTTTAGCAGCGGCCGACGCTGTTCGCTCTTTGGACGGCCAGCGCTCTCTCGGGTTTCGGTTAACAGCGCGACGTTCTGTTAAGCATCTGGCATAGCGTATACGCCAGCGAGGCCGTGGCGAAGGAGATGCTTTCGGTTTCATGTGAAACGGTGGACATCTCGGCTCAGTTTGATTTTAGCCGGTGTGTTGCGTGGTACGTGAGACGCATACGGTTCACGTAAGTGAAGAAGAAAGCCATTGAATCTCAGACAAACAACAAAAAACAAATATTTCAAAACCGATATGCAGTGTGTAAAATTTAAATAAAGTTTTTAAAATATTTAAGCCGCGATAAACCTATAAAATTCGATTTTGTTTGCCGTCAAGTAACGGAAAAATGATTAGATTATTTGCCACGGAAATTCAATTACCTCGCGGAGTTCGAGGATCCTCGGTTTTAGTTCAATTTACCAGAGCACTTAGGAGTTTCAATTAACCTCGTCGGGTAATTGAAGTTTGCCCTGGCCTCGTTCCGCTCTTGGCTTGTGAAACTCTCGTTAAGTGAATTTATCAGAATTATGACGGGAAATTTGCGGCCCCATTAAAGACTGGACTAAGTGTGTGTGTGTCGTCTTGGTCAATATAAATAAATAACTAAAATAGTTGGCGCAATAAAATAAATTACAAGAAACATAAACACCCAGAATTTCTCTTCCGGTTCAACGACGAACGACCAGCAGTCGCCCGCCAGCCGACAAGAACACGGCGACACTGTCGCGAGGACAAATGGCGAGGACTAGTGACGTAGTCGGTGCTGGTGACAGTGACGGGGACGTGGACGACGTCGGCAACGGCAACTGAGAGTTGGAATTGTGTTAAATCATTTACACTTCCGCTGCCGGGGTCTGTCGACTGCTGCTGGTGCTGTTTTGTTTGTGCAATCAATTTAATATTATTTGCGTTATCCCTGCAGTGGTAACAACAACAACAACAGCGACACCAGCTGGCTAGCTAGAAGGACATGCCAACGTTCCTTAATGTATACAATTCATTCGTCCAGAACATTACATTTGTTTAACATTTTCGTTAACGCTTCATTGACTCCAGCCACTGGCCAGGGTCCTTGGCCACCCTTTTTGGACATTACTTATAAGCAGCCTCTGCCGCTGTCTGTCCGTCTGTCTGTCTGTCTATCCGGCACTCGGACATCAGCATTTAAATCATTATTTTCTGGCCCGGCTCTCAGAGGGTCACAGGCACCAAATCCTTTCAGTTCCTGAGCGCGTGTTGTGCATTTGTAAACCGTCGACTGGCAGTTGCTCTCCCGCTGTTTAGATCTGTGTGTGCGTGTGTGTGTGTCTGAGGCATATGTGTTTCCCTTTACGCCCGACTAAACGCCCGCATAAATAAATTTTGCTAATGCCCAAATATCTTCAAGCGGAAAAGAAAGATGAGGTAAAAAGGAGAGAAAGCCAAGCGAGCGAAATAACAGACAACCAAATAGAAAATAAAGGAAACGACCCTCACACACACACACACACATAGGCGAAACTAATGCCCCACAACACACACATGTGTATTTATTTCAAAGCAGGATTTTGTTTTTCCGACCCCCCAGAAGCGGTGAGTTAAAACCGAAAAAACCGTAAATAAAACAAATAAAAGAGAAAAGAAATTTTAACTGTGCGAATTCCCCGCCCGAGTGTGTCTATCATGTGACCAGCTAGTGAGAAATAAAAACACAATATTTTCGAAAAGGATATTCGAGATATCGGGAATAACGCGGAGTCACCGACTCGCCCAAAAAATTCGCCGTCAATGTAAGCAACGGCGAGGCCACCACGACCAGGACTTCCTCGAGGATTATCAGTTCACTTGGCCGTTTTAATGGAGTTTGGAAAAATGCGCCCAGGCCCGCCCATCATCCCTGTCAGCGTCCTCCTCTGCACTCTGCTGCTCGTCCTTTTACCGGGTAAATAAGAACACCAAAAAAAATTGCACACATCCGAAATTATGGCGAACCGGGAAAGGCGGACGGCGAACGGCCAACGTAGCTGGCCTTTGCCGCATATTAAATTGCTTATGGTCAGGGAATGAGCATGTAATTTGATATACAGGACTTTAAAAGTGTTTACAGAGGTTCTATTTTTCCATCTCTTACAGTTGTTTTCCCGCGGCAGTCTTTGTGAATTTTTTAGTAGGTGAATTTCGTGGAATAGGACAGTGGCGAATTCTGCGGTCGGGGAACTCGCCAATGAAAATTAAATTAAATTATATTAATGGATAAAGTTGAGGGTAGGAAAGCGACCACAAATGGAATCGAGAGGAAGGGTCTTTACGGCCTTCGGAATGAGGGAATTCAGAATAAATTAAAATGCTGCAGTGGGTAGAAGAGATGATTAACTAAATGATCCCTTATAAAAAGTTTTACATTCTTAAGTCTTTGAGCTTTATATTCGCCCTCCGTTTATCGGTTTACAAGTTTTCTGCTTCCCTTAAATCCCTCAAAGAATTTCCAACTGAATGCGCTCTTTTGCTTTTTGATTTCTTTATTCCGAAACTCTTTCATTCATCTCGAAAAGAAGTTCATTAGTTGCTGCTCAGTTTTCGGTTCAAGCTTTTAATTTTCCACCTCATCAACAAGCTGTCATTCATTTGAAGTCAGCAAGTTCGTCTCCTTTGAATTTCCCTGCCCATCAGTTTTGGCAAATGTTTTTCCCTTTTTTATTGAAATGCAAACGAATCGAGCTGAGGACGCTGAGCAGCTTAAAATGCAATGAACTACAAGGTAATTAAAAGAGCAAAGCTTCGACAACAAAACGGCAAACAAAAAGCTACGGGGAAAAAACTCAAAGGACACAAACTAAAAGTATGCGAATATTGAAAATGACTCTCGGTATTTTCATCACCGAAAGCGGATTTGATCAAATGCTGTTCGTCCACCTGCCACTCCTCCTCCCCGTTCTGCTGGCGCACAAAAGTTTAAACGCATGAAAAACTGCCACAATATGTTCCAAAATGTAGGGACTTCGGTCGGTCAAAGGCTACCGATGAAGGACGCCACGGGACGGGCGGTTTAAATTGTATTAAAAGCTTGAAACTTTGACTTTTGGCAACAATGCGGCCCGGACCCCCGTCGCTTCTACTACCACTCTCTTTATTTTTTTTTTTTTCGTGGACTATTGGCCATGAAAGTGGTAAAGAGAAAGCGAGGCAAGAGAGGTCGGCCCGGCCAATTGAAAGGGCGAAAAAAATACGCGGCAAGCAATCAAAATAACAAAACCCTCTATGGGAATAAAGTGGCTGCTGGTCGGCGAGCTCTCGAGTTGAAAACTTTTACTTTTGTTTAATCAAATTCTGCATCAAGTTGAGCACCATTGAATTCTGTGTCGAGCAACAATTCCCCCTGCCCCTTGGGTGCCACGGCAAGGCAGCAGCAGCCGCACTGCCGCCAATTTTCCATTGTTGCTGTTGTTGGAAGTCTCCTGACCACCAAGCTGCCTGGGCTGCCTGGCTGGCCGGCTGCCCGACTAGCTGGCTGGCTGGTGGTCTCGATAAGTTCCTGCTGTCGCCCCTTTGGCCACCCTCGAGTCCCTGGAGGCATCGAGATGCCACTGGCGGTTAGCCCGGTTAGCCCCGCCAGCCTTCAAAACTTCCTCGCTTGACTTAAATGCTTAGCAGCAATTATTGCGCAAGTTTGGGCCGTCTGCCCGGAACGGTTCCCTTTGCAATCGAGGCCATCGCTCAGCGATGCGATCCGCTTGGGTCCTCGGCCAGCGGCCTGTCATGTCGACGGGTACAGATTACATGACCAATGCTTTCGCGGCAAATGACGGAACGTAACGGGCTGGCTGAGGTTGGGGTTGGGCTGGGGTTTGGGTGGGTGTTAGTGCCCCGGGGAACAGGGAAGCCAATTTTCATCATCAACATCATGCCCATCATAATTACGCAAAAGTGTCGAATGCTTGTCGGCACGAAACGGAGCCGCAACGAGCGCATAATGATAACGAGCTGACATCACTCAACTGAAGGGAACAAGGCAACTTTACACTGCACAAAAAAAAGTCAGGAAGTTTTAAAAGACAACACAAGCTAATGGGAAATTCTCAGAAGGAGTTGAGAACGGAAACTGTCCGCCCACAGCCGACAAACCAAACGGCAGAGCCTGACAACGAGGCCTTCGCAATTCTTGATGCTTCTTTAAATAAATATTCTCCGCTTTACTTGGGGAAGATCTTTAAAGAAGAGGCTATTGGACCAATCAAAGTCCAATGATTTATGAGAAAAGAGATTCATTTAGAGCAGTAAGAAGTTAATTTGTCCTCAGCCTCGTTTACCTCGTTTAATGTTCTCCCTGCCTTTGCCAACAAAAAGCACTCCTTCTTGACCTTCTTAAAGCGTCGATAAATAAAAATATATGCGTGATTGTAGCTGCTTATGAGGTAATTAGCCCGGGCCTGAAGTTTCGAGGAAAGTCGGACTAACGACTTCGCGACTTTCATGTTTGCGCTGTGATTGCCGTTCGGATTATCCATCAGCATATTTAATTGCCCTTGATGAATTTCCAGCAGGCTGTGTGTAAACGTTTTATGGCGTTTCGTCAAGTGTATGTGAAATATTCATGCCCAGAGGCTTTATTAACACATCTCCTTCTAAAATGCCCGCGGGGCGCACTCGGTTAATTTAAGTGTGTGTATGTGTGCGCCAAGTCCTCGGTGATTTCTCAAGTATCTCAGGACGTTAGTATATGTATCATATTCCCATTTCCCCCGGCTCTGCTCACTTAGTTACGTTAATAAAATGCTCGCAGTAATGCGCAATGAAACGCTGCATGATGAGGCCCATTTGGTACCCCCAGCGAATCCGGCCGACGGACGCGCGGACGGGTAACCGTAAGGGAGTCGCGGCCGCGCCTCGTTGTCTGGTAGCCAGCCAAGTGACTGCGCCCCAACGATGCTCATTACGCAAGTTTTTACGTAGAAGAACTCCCCTGCCTCTCCGGCCGACTGGCCGTCTTGGCTTGGCCAATAGGCCGAGTTTTTCGGGAGGCGGTGGCAGCAACCGCTGCGGCTGCCATTTTGTCTTTTTATTTTTTACTTTGCGCACAATTTGTTTTTTGTGACTTAAGTGTGTGTGTGAGGATGAGTGTGTGTGTGTGTGTTTTACAACTTTTTAGTTTGTGCTTCTGTTTTCTCGGCAGGCGCAAAGATTAAGCAAATTTTGTTGCCTTCTTTTCGGGGCGTACGCTGGCGACTCGACCGCCTCGAAGGATTCGAAGTCTGGAGTGAAGTGATATTCCTCTTAATATTTCGTTTTATTATTTTTTTTCGACTTTGTCTTCTTCTCCGGCTCATGGTGGAGTCTTCAGTAAATTTACTTGTTTTATTGCAGTTTTTTACGTTGTTTTGATTTCTCTTCTTGTTGTTGTCCCCGTTCTTGGTGTGGTTGTTGTTGTTGTTATTTTTGTTACTACGGCTCGGCCTGTGGCCCGATGCCCTCTCGCCGCGTTTGCTTGAAAAGAGTCTGTCTTGTTTCGACTTGTTTGCCGGCTGTTCCTTGCGGGCTGTCGGCATCTGTTGGTCGTTATTTTGTTTGCGGGTAATGAGTTGGATTCCCACAGTGGTTGTCAAAAGAAAATTCGTGCCCAAAAATAATACACATTCAGTCAGTTGAACAAACTTCCCTTCTAAAATCTTAGATATATTTCTAGACACATTTAAAAATGGGTTCCTCAGGGGGCTTTTTTTAATGCCTGTGAGTGTTTGTGTTTGTCTAATTAATTTGAGCGCCACTTGAATTGCCTGCTGGAATGTTGACCACATGATTTGAGTGGCAGGCCCATGGTGGGTCATTTGGTATGGCGAATTTGCAACTTTTATTATAATCAAGTTGTTGCAGTGCATCATTAGTGCAGGCAATTAAAAAGTTTTTTATACGAAATCGTTTTATCTTTATGGCGCTTACACGAAGCATAAACATAAAGTACGTTAATAACAGACACACTCACTCCCCGCCCACAGCCACGCCCAGCCTCGAAAGGCACTCGAAGGCTACTGACTTTGAGTTGCCAGCAGCCAGCAGCAGGGGCAGATAACGAGGCCCAGCAATGTCAGTAGCCGAGAAAGCCCGGCCCAGTCACGTGGATGCGCGTTGCCGATTAGACACTGCGTTGAACTGAGAGGAGTTCAGTTGAGTTCATCATGCTTGGCTGGGTTGATTGCCATAGGCAAATCGAGTGGGTCTGACCGTTTCCCATTAATTAGGAAAAGAAAAGCAGAAAGTTTCTTTTTTTCGGCCGCCGCAAGCATTTGAAAAATTATTACTCATACGCAGCATGGGAGGGGTGGAGACAGAATCAAATATAAAATTGTGTGCACTTAACTTTAATTAAATTGAGGAAATGCCATCTTCCTTCTGGGCGGCGTAAAAGAAACTGGGCCATGCGAGTGGCGTCCTTGTCCTTTTCATCGAATTTCTTTTAGTTGGTCCCGCCCGGTAGACAAAAAAGTTTCGCTCGAGTGCAAAATTTATGATGCCAATTTGGCAAATTTACGCGTGCCAGCGCCAACTTCAGGAAGTAGGTTGGTAACAAGTGTCATAGGTGCATAAATTATTGCCAATTTCATAAAGTTTATTGCACAATTTCGCCGCCCTGTCCGCCCCACCAATCGAAGTCAATTAACGAATTGACTTTCGTTTTTAATTCAATTACCTTGAAATGTGATTCAAATCTCACCCTGGACTCCTCAAAAATGTTCTTTTCATGTCTTATTTTTGGCCATAACTTCCATCGACCCGCCCTTCAAAGGCTGGACAAGAGCGTCGTTGCCTACGCTTGGCCGGCCTTGATGGTAATTAGCTAATTAATTTCGAAATTGCTATTATGTCGCCCACTTGCCGCCGCGAAATACTTTGAATGAAGCGGCCTCGTCAAAGCCCCCAATGCAGATTAATTTATTGAACTCTGGGCGGGCGATTAAAATTGTAGCCCGTAAATCGTTTTAATTGTCGCTGAGCGGGCGGAGGAAGCAGATAAATAGGATCAGGGGCATTTGAAAAATGCAAGTCGCTTAAAAAACGAAACACAATAGATAGAAATTCTCGTCAGGATTTTGGGAAAAGAAACGGGAAGAACGAAACACAAAGTCATTAATTTGCCCTTCGTCTTGTCGCCCTTTGCCTTTTCTAGGTTCCTGCAGCGCCATGGAGAATACGACAGCAATGGCGACAGCGACGCCAACCCAACCGGAGGCAGCCAAGTTGTCAATATTAAAGAGCGACACAATAAATGGCAGCACATTTCAAAGGACTCAATCAAAGAGGGCGGCGGCGGCGGCGGAGGCTCCGCCAACGAGCGCATCGTTGACAGCAACAGCTACAAAATCGCTGGCATTAATTTCGGCAACAAAGCAAATTACGAAAGCAAATTCACAAGCCGACAACAACAATGGCCAACCAGCGCCGGCAGCGGCCACGATTGTTGCAGCGCCAGCGGCCGCCGCAGTTGCCACCAACAATGCCGATAAAAATGCAAACAACAGCCACCCTGGCCGTGTTGGCAACATCAGCAACCACAATGGAAACATCATCGATTACATTAGCAGCAGCAACAAAAGTGGTCAGGGGGCATCAACGTCAGCAATGTCAGAAGCCATTGCTACATCGGCCCTGCAAGAAAATCAGATTATGAGCAACAGAAATGTCGAACAGGAGCCTGAATTGGATGCTGACAAATATAGAATAACCCAGTCGAAGTCATTGTTCAATTCCACAATTCAATTGCCAACAACACAGCAGCCAGCAGCAGCTGCAGCAGCAACGAGAACAACGGCCAGTGGCAGCAGCACCACAGAAACCACAACAACAACGACAACCACAGTGCGAACAACCCGCCGTCCAGCGCCGACCACCACATTAAAGCCACCGCCAACAATAGATGATTATCAGACAATAATTAGCCAGGCCGGCACCCACGCCTATTTACCTTGCAATGTAAGTCATTGACAATGCCCCCAGGCATATGCTTCACTTAATTAATCCTAAACTAAGCCCACAGAGGACGTAATGTTCTCTGGAAAAGGGGAAGGGGCGGCTTAATTTATGAAATGCCTGATGGACAAAGCAATCATCTGTGAATGAGAATAAACGCCAACATTCGTGGGTTGAGTAGACTTAGAATTCCCGTGCTCAACTAAAGTGGGAGAAGAAAATCTAAGCTTGATTTACTCCTTCATTGGCTGTCGGTATTAATTATCAATAAGACAGGATAAAGTTTCAAGAATTGTTCGAAAATTTAGGGCCAAACCAAAACCTCAATTCATTGAATACTGGGGTGAATTTCCCTCTGGTAACTGAAAAATCTTCTACAGGTGCTCGGGCAAAAATCAGAGTCAGAATGGGAAAAATGCCACAAGATATCCTTGATATTCCCACAATGGAATCTTGAGCAAGCTTTACTTCGCGGCGGCGAAAGGAAACCCAAAACACAAAGCTGAGTTTTCCTCTGATTATTTCCGCTTTAATTCCTCGCCATTAGCACTTTTCCGTAGCCCCTCTCCGCCGCTCCAGTAACTGGAGGAATATTGACTAAGAGGACGGGTGAAAGCTGTGCTAGCAGTCGAGCGAGGGAAAGGCGGGTGGGGGTGAAAGTAAACAAGACATTTCCTCCAATGGCTTGCAGCTTTTAATTAACTAAACATGTTTCGTTTTTTATTTCTCCACCCGCGCTGACCATTTTGCCGGGAATCGACTTTCTCCCCCGGCCCCTGCCGGCAACAAGAACATTGCGAATTTCACTGGTAATTTTCAGCTGAGTTCATTTGAATAAACATAAAAGTATCCATCCGTTTGTAGTATCTCCGAGAGCATCTGCAGCAGTCATTTGAGAAGCCAGGCGGACGGAGGGGAGCCTGTAGCCTCAGAAATTTTATTTATTCCTTTGGCGTCGGGCAAACACACTTTCCAGTAATTTCCTGTCCAAACACACAGCCCGGCGCAATGCAAACCCAAAAAGAACCCGGGCGCCAATTATAAATTTCTATAATGACGAAGCCCTGGCATCGCACCGATGACGATAATGACGCTGGCCAGGCTCCAGCTCTCAGCCAGAGCACACAAAAAACTGAAGTATATAACTAACTTATTAACGGCTGCAAGACGCAGGACGTAGAACGCTTATGCGTGGTGCATCCTGCAAGCGGAGCCCTCTATTTGGGTCATCGCCAGGGCCTTCCAAAACCTACTGGGTTTCCCCCTCGATTGCCCCATGTCCCTTGCTAGTCCATCCGGTTGTTGGCGCTGAGACGGCATTGGCGGAGTCAGCGGCAGCGCCAGTGGCAATTTCCGGTTTGTTTTCTTTTCAGTTCCGACAACGTCAGGCGTAAATTAGTTCAAAGTTGGCCACCCCAAGGCGGATGGCAATTGACGCCGCCGCGGACGCCCGCCCGCCCAACTGATTGGGTCAAAGGCGGAAATTTAGCATAATCATTTTGATTATTGAATGATGATTAATTAGAAATCACAAAAACCAAGAAAAAAGAAGCTTTGTAAATATTTTTACTGCCTCGAAACTGTTGGCTTTTAAAGTTTTCTTTTTCATTGTTTTGGTTTTCCAGTTGCCAGTGAAAGAGGGAAAAAGTGGCGGAAATATAAAGATTAAAAGAAAAAGGAATTCATTTTTATATTGACCCCAAATTAAGTGTCAGTTGCAATTGAAAAGCGGGTTGGAAAATTTCCCAGAAGTTCCATTTAAATTTTATATTTAAATTCCTTAAAGCTCCTTGACTGCTCGACTTGAGAGGCTGGTTTTATTTACCTGCCGATGCATGTATAAGCCTCCTTGTCGGGGAGGATGAATCGCATTAAAATTTCAACCACAAAATTTCATCGTTGTTTTTATAAACGCCCTCGTGCCGTCGCCTTCGTATCAGCACCAAAATTGGTAAGCGTTTCACGTCAGGATTGTTATCGGGTAATTTCAAGAAAAACTCACAATGTTTTCGGGCTGGATGTGGCGTGGCCTGGGGCGCGTTGGCGCTGCCATATCGCAATCATAACTTTGCATAATTCGCAAATCTGCTTAAAGCCAATCAATTAATAATAAATTTTCTCTTAGCTAGAAGATATTGCCCCACCCCCACACACACGAATTTCACGCCGGAAACGTTGGAAAATTATCGACAGGCAGTGGGAAAACCGAAGCCAACGTGCGGGATTCTGGTTTTGTGTTGGGAATAAAAGCCGAGTCTGGTTTCTACATTCCGCCAAGTCAGCGGAAAGTTTTCCTGCTCAGATATAAAAGTAGACGGCTGTCCAACCCACAGACACTTTGAGGTGTATTGTTGTGTGAAAAATCAGCAAAATAAAGGAAAATATTTGGAAAACAACTTCACAATGTTATGAGCAAAGTTCTCCGCCAGAATTCGCCCACTCAAATAATACAGATTCCTGTATATTTTTTGCTCTTTAATATGCGGCCAGCTTAGCTAGTTTAATGGCTAAAATATTTACCCAAAAACGGACCGACTACAACCCGAGAGGGAGCCTGAAACTAATTAACAATATTTAAATTATTCCAAACAGACAAGCATCTTGATAAATTCACCAACATTGTAAGCAGCGGCCACAATCTCCGCAAACTGGTGGAAAATACGACCGACCATCATTATTATGGCCCGAGAAAATTTAAATTAGCTAATGCCGTCCTGGCCGAAACTTCGGCTGACGTCAAGTGTCCGCAGTCGCTGGGCTGACCTGAGAGCCAGCGCCAAAACCACACAGATATTTGTCACCTCGCTCAGCGGGGTGGATTTTTGCGGCCAAGAGACTTTCGCCTACTTCACTTACTTGCCACGTACTCCGACGAGTCCCAAGGACTATGACACGGGCAGGCCGAGCCGACTGACTCGCTGGCTGGCTGAGTAGATAAGCATCTTCACTTAATACTGAGTATAATGCCGATGTTTAGCCTGATAATAATGTCCTTTATGGCTCGGCGAAGCGCACGTTGCCAACGCCGTTGCGAAAGGAAACAGAAATTTAATAAATTCTCCGAGGCAAACACAATGGGCCCGGCGGGATTGCCGTGTGGAAATGAAGCCGCGAATCGATAGATCTCCATTTGGTTTTTTTAGGAAATCTGCCAAGAAATTGGCCAGGCTTGTTCTCGTTTCAGAAATAGCAAAGAACTCATTATTTTTTAATGCTCAACGCAGGCGAAAATGATTTTAATGGTCCCGCAGAAAACATTTCCATAATTCTAAGTGGGAATGCCAAGTCTTCAATTTCGTCCACTGTTCGCCCCCCGCTTCTCATCCTTTTGGGGCTGGGAAGGTTGTAAAAATCTTATCGCCATATTAAAAACGTTGAAAAAATGAGGCTTAGCGACTCGAGAGACGGCCAGCCAGCCAGCCATCCGGGCCGACGGTGAAAGTGTCTGCCACCGAGTTTTCCTTTGAAGATTCTTCAGCCAGATATCTAGGAAAATTTAGCATCGCGTCTCAAGTGTGGGGGCGTAGAGACGGGTAATGGACTCCCAGACGCCTAAGCATTTGGCCATTTAGTGGGGGCGGGAGGGCCACTCATTTGTATCTGGCATATTTAAATAGTTTTGACGGCACGAACAACCACACGAGGACGACCCACCCACCCTCAAGGAAACAACTGAAGGGCCAAGCGACAACGACCACAACTTCCAAAACCAAGGCAAAGGGGGCCCAAGCCTGTCTGTTTGTTGGGACCATGGCAACTCGCTCTGACAGGCCACACAATGAAAAACAACAAGCACATAAAACACAAATGATTATAGTATCTAATCATGATGATATTGTCGTTGTTGCTGTCGCTGTCTCGGCCGACCGTCAACACCCAGGCAACAACGACAACAACTCAACAGCGACAATGGCCATGTAGCTGATGACAATAGTCCAAAGACAGTCATTTGCTGCCACCGTTTGCAATCGCCATTTGTGCTACTTCCCTGGCTGGGCCAGGCACTGCGAGAAAAATCTTAGTAAAGAAGGAAATACAAATGCCTAATTACTTTAGGCTCGCTAATTTAAAGCTTTAATAGAATTACACCCAAAATTATTTCAGCTTGCCCTAAAAAGTAGGCAATATTAAGATTTAGTGGAAATTTTGAAGAGGATTGAAATTGTAGCTTTTAAAAAATCGTTGAAAATCTTTTCGGTTAGGTTTACAAAAAAACTCTTTAGATTTCCTTTCGAGAAAAGTTTTATAGTTACTCCTCTTCTAATTAATATTCCTCAAAGACTTTCTGCGAGTGAATATTCCGCCAACGTCTTCCAAATAACAACTGATAAGCCCGTCACACCCTCAACCATTACCCGAGAGATTTCAAGGCGACAACAAGCAACCCCGATCGGTAAAAGCAGCTCGAGTCTGGCAGACAAATTCGTGTGTATTCTTGTTTTGCGTGGCGAAGGACCGAAGGCGCACATTCTTGGCAGCAGCCAAATAAAAATTACTTTGAAATTATTACTGTCATTATTGACAGAAATGAATTGTCATTTTGTTCTCGTTATTGTTTACCGGCTTGTTGTTATCTCCGCCAACGCTATTGACTAACACAGACGGCCCACCCACCCAGCCCAGCAGCCGTCCGATTTCTTGGAATGGAGGCAAAAACTTTTTCAATTTCTGCTGACATCATTGTGTCGGTTTGACGGGGAGAGGGAGTCGGTATTTTGGGTCATCCATTGAATTAATATCAGAAATTTTAAATCACTTTTGACTGATTGTCTGACGGTCACTAATTTGTATTAATCTGCCCCGTCATTGTGCAGGTCAAGCAGCTGGTGAAGAAGCCAATATCCTGGCTTCGCATGAGGGACGGCCACATTCTCACCGTTGATCAAACCACTTTCATAGCGGACCAGCGTTTTCAGTCCGTCTTCTCGCCCAACCCCGAACGTTGGTCCCTGCAAATCAAATATGTTCAGCTGAAGGACGAAGGCACCTACGAATGCCAGGTGTCCACCGAACCGAAGGCCAGCGCCATTGTTCATTTGCGGATTGTGGGTGAGTAGGTGGGAGGCCTGACCAAATATCAAATCTATTTTACTCGTTCTCTCGGCAGAACCAAAAACCGAACTAATCGGCGAGTCCACACGGCATGTGAAGGCCGGAAGCCAAGTGAAATTGCGCTGCATAATTAGCCAGGCCTTGGAGCCGCCACTTTTCATTAATTGGTTTTACAATCAGAAGCAAATCTATTTGCATAATCGTCGTGGCTGGCGCACGGAAATTGAACGAATCGATCTGCCAACGGAAGTGCCAGCGACAACGGAAACTCTGCCCGCTGATATGCTAGCGGTGAACGGCATTGCACCCATAACACGTTCATATATATTAGATGCTATATCCGTGAATGATGGAACCCTCATGACCGGATACATCCTGCCAACGACAACGTCACCCACATCGACAACGACAGCGGCGGCGACGGCGGCGGTAACGGCAACAGATGCCGATGTTGGCGTTATGACGACAGTTGCTGGCTCAGCAGCAACTGCAACAGTCAGCGAAGCCGTCACGGTAACTGCATCAGCGACAGCAACAACGCCAACAACGACAGCAACAACAACAACAACCACTGAAGAGCCCACCACATCAACAACTACGATGCTGCCGAGCAGCAGTTTCATTAAACAGATAACGGTAAGTGGCTTACCACGTGTGTATGGGTGTGTGTATGTGTGTGTGTGTGTGTGTGCCCATTAAATGCTCTTTCATTACACAAACAGCCATAAAAGCCGGGGCCAAATTTCATTCAATTTGTGCCACGACAACAACCGACAGTTGGCAGTTGGCAGTCGACGATGATGAAATGTTAACGCCGTCAAATTATAATTTTAATATGCGCGATTTTGGCGGCGACTGCTTGGCTGTTAAACCATCACTGAATGCATTGTTGCTCTCGTTTCAGACCGCCTCGCTCATCATACCCGCTGTGGTGAAGCAGGACTCGGGCAATTACACATGCAGTCCTTCGAATAGTGCGCCCCGGACCATTGTCCTTCATGTGCTGAATGGTGAGTTAAACTACAAGCTGCGTCCTTGGCGTCGTCTGCGTTCTTTGGACTGCAAACAAAAACACGCAATTGGTTGGCATCTGGGCAACGGGTTTTTGTTTTGCATGCCAATTGAATTAAGTTTTCATTTAGCTTAATTGAATTTTATTTCGTTTGCCTTGATGCCGTTGTTGTTGGCATGTTTTTTCACTCCCACATGGACAATGGATGGAATCAGATCAGGAAAGGCGTTTTTGTGATAGAAACTGATAGAAAAAGGCCAACAATAAGCTCTTCCGATCCTCTCGATTGCCCAGAGAAACTCCAAGCGAAAGCTAATTCCCTTCGTTGTTTAAAAATTCCATCCTACGCGTTATTCACTGTGTTTACCCCACAGTTGATGACTTTTTTTCGTTGACCACGCAGGGCAACCAACAGCAGTCAGCGGTGGTGGGGAAAGTTTTATTGTTATCCGTAAAATGGCCACAATTTCGCTATTTGCCAGCATTGGCGTCGGCCAGTGGCGACCTAAAAATGTCGCCTCCAAATGGCGGCCGTCGATCGGCTGCGTTATCTGGCCGCTTGGCGTATTTAAATCACAGCTGCTCTTGTTCTTGTCGTTGCTGTCGATGTATTGTTGCTGATGCTGCTTGTTGTCCTTCCGGTGTATGTCAACTTTGACATGTGTCCTGTCGCATGCAATTTGAAGGATGCTACTTAAATTCGCTTCAGCGACTGACAAACCCACACGCCGAGCATCTCACAAAGTCCATGTAAAATTTGCAGTCTCCGGCGGGTCAAACAAAAAAAATAAAAGTAAAAAAAACAAGCGCGCATATTCCAGTGAGTGATTGGGAATGAAGCACCGTCCCGACGGACGGACAGGACAGCTACACGTTTTGGGCTTGTCGTTTACATGGTGTCGAGCACACCAATTGTCGGATCGGGTTGGCTTTTTGGAGGACCAATGGAGAGGGGACATGAGAGCAGCTGATTCCCCGACAATCGCAGGCGACAGCGGTGCGAGTAGATTTTTATTTTTGACAAGGATTCCGCCGAATTCAAGTGGCTGATTGAAATCGACGGGTTAAAAGTGAAAATTATTATAAAAAAGGGATTGGAATTCCCGGGCTGAATATTGAATACGAAAGCGAAGCAGATTACAGCCACAGGATAAATAATAGGTCTTTCCGCCCCCGGGAACGACCGATTTCGCTGGCCGACTGTTTCAATTCTTGGCATTTCGCAAATATTGAATGCAATTTATGTATTTTTAATACGCGACTAATTGGCCCAGATAACCGGGGAGCCGCTCTCCGAGTCAGCGAGGATAAAAACAAAATGCTTTTAAAGTTCAATAGTGAAAATCAGGGGGACAGGCAGCTCCTGGCTTTTGGAGGAGGACAGACGATAAAAACAAAAAAATTGCATATGCATTTTAATTGCATTACACGAAAAGAGCTCGGAGGTAGACGGTTTTTATTTTAATATTTAATCGGGTTTTTATGCCTTTGTTTTTCACAGCCACTCGAATGGTTAAAGGTTAATAAACTTAATACCACTTTGCGGCCCTCTGTTTGGGTCGCATTTCGATGGGTTTGATTTATTGGACCCACGATGGGCAGGACACCGACAGCGACAAATGATTATTAATAACTTAATGATATTATCATTTTTTCCATCCATTTTAAATGTTTTTATATATTTTTTTTTCTCTTTTAATATCGACCGATTGCTTGATTTATTAATACGGCAAAAAGGCTTGCATATTGCGTC
This sequence comes from Lissocephala sabroskyi, assembly GCA_037075105.1. Lineage (NCBI taxonomy): Eukaryota > Metazoa > Arthropoda > Insecta > Diptera > Drosophilidae > Lissocephala > Lissocephala sabroskyi. Next base: position 30,336 of record JBAMCP010000158.1, on the reverse strand, counting down.
AAACCATAAACCGCTTTATGACGTAATTAATTAGTGTTGAAAAAAATATGAAAACCAAGAAAGACGTGAAAATTTATAGGGTATTTGCAAAGCTTACAAGAAGATATTTAATATTTCAGGGAAGTTGATAGTTGAACATTAGAAAAAATTATAGTTTTTCCCATTTTGAAACTGAATTTCAATACTAAAATCCATAAGGTATAGAATTTCAGATTTTTAATGATTCGGTGTGCATTTGTTTTGCATACAAATTAATCGCCCTATTTAATGCACTCTACATGAATTATAAACAGATTTTGCAGTGTCTGGAGTGGCGAAAAAAATTGAGTGAATTTATTTTACATTAATTACTTTAAATAATTCATTTTTAGCCGGCGCAAACTAAAAATGAACTTGCTTTGCTTTATTCATTTTAATTTGGCCGCAATTTCGGTCGCGGCGGCGTTGATTTTCATTTTTGCATAAAATTTCGTAAAAACAAATTTATGACTATTAATTTCTCGGTTGTTTCATATTTTTTGTGCCTTATGAAATTTGCTATTCATATGGAATTTACATATTGCAACATTGACCCGGTTCGTAATTAGCTTTCTGGTCGGGAACAGACGAGGAGACCTGCAGTTCATTTGTTTGCTGTTTGAAGTTCATTCCGACAATATTTACACACTTTCAATATTTGCACGGTGTGAATTTCAATCTATCGAGCCCACTTGACCGACAGAACCGGCCGCCCACTGCAGTTTTTGTTTTGAATTTTTCGTTTTTGTCGGGGATTCATTTGAATTTCCGTTGTCATTTCAAATAAACACAAATAGCACGAAAATATTTAATTACAATGGTCAAATGGATGCAGAGGTCGTGGATGCTTTATTTGCCCAATTGACTGCACTTTTCGAAAATAATTTTACCAATTTTTCTATCGCATTGCCATGGTGAGTGGGTCGGGGCTGAGCCGCTAATTCAGTTTTATTTACGAGCTTTCGTAATTATCACAGCGCCATTCGCATATTTTTTCTAGGCCATTTGTAATTGCGAACATCTCATACGGGCTGGCAATTTGTAACCACTAAATTCTGTTTTGTTCAATTATCGTTTCCTCTACCCGCCGCCAACCAGGTGAATACTCCGCCTCCGCCATAAAGTCCGGCAGTGTCAGTTGGACCAACGTAATTGGCAGCCGGGGTTATTTGCAGTGGCGAAACGTTTCCACAATTCTTGCACTGATGTGGATTATTAAATTTGTGCTGGCAAGAAATGTGGCAGTTTGTGGACGCGCCCGAAACAAAGTCAACAAACTGCCTGCGCCGCAGGAGCCAACAGCAGCGACAGCCATCAGGACAATGGCCACAGAGGCGTGGCCGTGGCTATGGGCAGCGGGTAAGCGATTTGCATGCATCGGCGCCATTGGCGGCGGCCTGCCAACGCGATGCCAAAGCGTCAACAGCAAAACAACAAACACACAGGCGACACAGGCTTCGGCGACCCGCAGGCAAGCCGGGCCAGCCGCTGGCAGCAGCAGCAGCACCGACGACTGCGGCTGCTGCGGTCATGTCAACAGCTCAATTAGTGGCACCAAAGTGGCCGAGGATAAAACTTGAGTTGACCCTGCCGGTCACCCCAAGCCGATCATCCAGCAGCAAGGAACAGCGAGGAGCAGCGACGGGCCAAAGGCAATTGAATTTTTACGTTAGCGATTCCACTTAGGCTAATAGACTAGATTCTATCCAATAAATAATCCCGAGACCCAAATCCCAATTTACAACAGAAATTAGCAGGACTCATAAAAATACTAAATAGAATTTATAGAAGTGTGTGAGTGTGAAATTTGAGAAAACCTTAAATTATATTTGATTTAAAATCTGCGAATTGCAAGGAAAACAAAAATACAATTAAGTTTTCTGGTTCGAGGGAAACTTGAGCTGTTCGAATGAATGAAATGAAATTCCAGGTGAAAACTTTGCAGCTAAAATTACAAAAACCAACAGCAAGGGAAATAAGAGAAACTTTAACAAATAACAAACAAAATAAATTATCAAATTTTTGGGGTGCTTACCCACAACGAAGCCGTTTTAAAATTACAGAAAAAAAAGGAACACAAAATCAAATAGAAATAAATAAAGAAAATATGCAATCTCGTGTACATTGTATCATCTATCTATTTATATATAATTTGCCAACGGCAAACACCGCATTCATGAGAGGGCATAAAATTTGCATTCATTGAATTTTTGTTTGCTTGCAGTTATCGCTCTTTGTAAATATTCCGATGAGTGCGAGTGTGCGTGTGTGTGTGAGTGTGCGTGTTTATGGGCCAGATCACAAAATCAACTTAACCGTATTAATGAGGTTGCCACAGAAAAAACAACAACAAAATGCCCGTTCGCTAGCCCGTAAACTGTAAAAATAAACAATCAAAATACACAGAAAATACCCAAAAAAAAATTATAAAATTCAAACCTATTAAACGAAAATACAAAACAGAAGATACGATAAAGAAAACAGAGCTCTGCTCGAATTAAAGTTGTAAATACGTTTAATGTGTGTTCCTCTAAAGGCCAAACTGCCAGTCAGTCAGTCGGTCGATTGGCAGAAATTCCAATTAGTTAGGATTCGAAAGAAGAGGCTTCTAGCAACACAAGAATAATCAAATGCCAGCTATTCATACTCGTATACTCAAGCCAAGAATTACATAAGCAAAATTTTGCCCCGGGTCTTCGTCGGTGTCGACTACATTGCGTATACTTGATATTCAGCATTTACCTTTAAGTGTGTAAGTTGAAGTGTAATGTTTGCATTAACTATTAAGCGATTAGCCTTAAGAAAATACCACTGAATAAACTACAACAATTTCTTCAATTGGTAAACCAACGACAGAGGCAGCTTGGGTGGCGGATTCGGGGGGACGGCTGAGATTTTGCAGGTTCTTTAATATGCTAATAGCGGTTCTAATGTGCGTAGAGCCGACTGGTTCATCTATTATAATGTGAGGAGGCCAGCAGACATTTGCCAATTACAGACGCCCATATGGCGTCCGACTTTCATTTAATTTCCATATAAATTCTTGTTCCCTCGGTCTGCGGAGGCTTTCATCAGGCCAAGACGGATATTACTTTGTGTGCTACAACAATTTAGGGACAGCTGCAAACATTTTGTGGCCCTAAATGAATGCACACAAATGAAATGGTAATGAAATCTCTTTGAATGCCCCCGCTCCCCTCAGACCAGACCCACCGCACTGCTCTCCCTCAGGAGACCTTCCAGCGTCCCCCCTCAGAGCAATTTACACTTAGACTTCACATCCACCCGCCCGATCTCACATGCAGTCATTCATTTGACTCGGTGACCCTGCCCGCCAGCAACGCCCTAGATGAGTCAGGGGGGTGTGTGGGGTTCGTCGCCCCCGAAAAACCCCGCCATCTAAAATATTCAAACAGTGTGCTCGTGAATTGTGCACAAGTTTGTTAAATATTCATTCATTTGCCGACCGCAAGTGTTGGCGGCGAGAAAAAAGTTGCCGCACAAAAACACCAAAAAATGTGTTCATCTGGACAACTAACAGCAGGCCAACTGGCCAGCAGGATTGCCAGGAATGGAATCGAGTTCGGGCTGGGAGATCTGGTCAACTACATCTGTCAAAATAGCCCCGTTGGCATTTCTCGTGTGCGAGCCAAAAAATTCACAGTTGAGTCCAAATAATTTGATGGTGGATGCGGTTGTTGGAAAATTTTCAACTGGTCGCTCTTGCCTTTCCACAAAATGGTTTGGATTCCAAAATTCCAGAGTCATTAAATTGCATAATTGAAATTCGTTTTTGGTTTTCGGATTGCAAACTTCGGTTTGGATTTTTCAATCACAAAACTCCCCAATTTAATCTCAGCTCGGGCAGGCTCCTATGCAAATTTACTTACGTGAAACTTCAATTTCAAGGATTTCAAACTACACCTAGTCCAGGGGTTGACCTACATAACGGCGAATGGGAGAGCAACTAACGATTTTGAATTACTTTCATTTGGGCCCCCCCACACTCGCCCGCCATTCGATTTTGTTCTTTCTGTTTTTATCCTTCCACTAACATTAGTCGCCGGGCGGGCAGAACGACTAGGTGGGGTTCGGGTATCATGGGCTGGCATTTAACCCAATCGGCAAACGTGTCCTGTCGCCATCATGGAAATAGAAAGCACCGCCGTCGCCGCCATCGCCACCCCATCGTCTGTTTTAGGGAGCAAGGAGAGGGTGTGTGTGTGTGTGTGTGTGATGATAGAGAAGTGCATTTGCTTAAATTGCATTCACAGCAATGACCTCAACGAGGTGAGGCAGCAGGCGAGAGGGAGAGAAGGCAGGCAAACATCGCATGAATCATGAAGGGCGGCGGTAACTGCCCCTTCCGCCCACCGGCAGTCCCTGCGCTCATCACAGTCACATCTCTGGGCCGCATCAGTCTGTCCCCTTGTCAGCCAATCATAGTTTTCACACTCTAGTTAACATCATTGTCACTGAGTTTCAGTCGATGTACGACGGCGAGTACTGTGAAAAAATCGGTTGACGTTTGCAGTTTGTCTTCTTTCCCTTTCTCCATTTCTCTGTGTTTCTTTTTCTCTATCCATCTGTGTGTGTGGGCAAGTGAGTGTGCCTTTTTTGTGGTGGGCACTTTTATGCCATTTATAGGGTGTGAGCGAGGACTGTGCCACCTTTTTTGACATTTTCGTTAGCAAAAGAATTTCTGCGTTTGTCGTTTTAAATTTTTCCCAGCGTTGACATTTAAGTTAATTTGCATACTACCGCAAAATTCGCCCCACAACGATGGACTGACGGACAGACGACGGGGCGGTGACAGTGGCAACGGTGATGAGGGCAGACGACGACGACTCTGATGCGTTGTGGCAATGAGGCAAGCAGGCGACTGACAGCAATTTTTCCCACAGTTTTTATTCCACTCACCCGCACAATCGCCCTGTCACTTTCATTGCTGCTCTCCCGGCCAAAGCCCGGCCGACTGTCAGTCGGTCTGCCCTTGTGTCCAACTGTCTGTGGGCTTGACTGTGTGTGTTAAAGTTTCCCCCACCTCTGCGCTATCAGGCGAAAGTAGTGCAATGATTTCCGACACCCGAGCCAACGCATACACTTTTTGCCCACTTAAGTATGCTATGATTTCTTTCACACTTCTCAGCTAACAACAGCGAAAAGGTGAGTGTTACAAAAGCCTTCAAATATAAAATAACTCGACGGTAAGTAGTTAAAAATTAAATACTAGTCATATTTAGGGAATGTGTTTGAGTCCCACCCTTTCGCGATGTGAGAGAAACTTCTGATTCATCAGTTTTCGATGCCATAAAAAAATTGATTTGGAAATTGTCACTCGCTGCAATTGGACTGTAAAATCATCCATCCTTGACTGATTTATTGCCCTCCCAGCTCCTGTTCGACTTGTAGAGTTTATAACGCAGCCATAAACCCCACCCCAGTACACGGGTGTAAATGTAATCCAAGCAGATTTCATCGCCCTGAGGGACCCGGGCCAACGTCGCGTATTGTTGAAATCTACAAATCCCCATGCATGGCATATTAATAAAACGCTTCGCGTGAAGAGCGTTGTAATTTTTAGAATTCACATTGCCATAAAATATGCGAGCATAAAACCGCCCGCCCGCCTCACCGCCACCACCGCCACTTGGCTATGCACATTTACCTCGACGGCGACCTACGGCAGACACACGAGAGTAGCACCCAATTTCCGGTGCTTGCGTAAATACATTATGCAGCTTACAACTACTTACCGGGCATGTGCAGTGGGTTCGGGAAGGGTGGGCAGGGGCTTGGGTGCGGGCAGCGGTGGCTGCAACAACTCTTGTTAGATGAGGAGAGGGCATAATGTGGAATTGTCGGCATAAAGTGGCAAATTCAAGGCGCAACTTTTGTCGATACAGAGACGCCAAGTGTTCGCCAGCATCCAAGGATGCAATAAAAGTACCAACATGCCAGCACCTCGGGGGCGAAGGCGACGGAGACTGCGACGTTGCTGGGCGGGCGGGTCGATGGGCAAAAGGTGAAGATTACGCACTGAATAAGAATTTTGTCTGACTTTTTATTTTTGCTCTTTTTAGTTAGTTAGTTTTGCAAGCTGCGGTAAAGGCGAATTGAAGTGGCTGTGATTCAGAGAATGAGCCAGCCTTAAATCACAGTCACCGTGATCGTAAAAAATATATTCTAGATTTTTGAAGAGACAGAGATTTTGAAGAGAGATAAAGAAAAGAAAAAATAACTATGACTGCGATTCAGGATTCATCTTTAGGTCATTCTTAGACCTTTTAGATAATTTGAAATTGTTTTTTTTTTTAGATATAAAGAAACTTTACTAATCCATGCGAAGAATTTAAATCATCTTTCTGAGAGCCTTAAAATGCCCTAAACCCCAATTAGTTTTGGATTTTTTCCCATTCTAAAATCACAATCACTCCGATTGAGGATTCATCTTTAGTTATTGTGCGATTTTTTAAGGCCCCTATAGATAATTTGAGCCCTTTCCAAAACAAGGAAACTTCAAGATATTTTCTAATCTAATTTAAATCTCCGTGACCATTCACCTTTCTGAAAGCCTTGAAGTGTCTTCCAAAACCTTTCCTAAACCCCAATTAGTTCTGGATTTTTTTCTTCATATTTTATCTTCCCCGTCACGGTGACTTTGTTGGCCAATTCGAGGCGCGCATTTAGAACACCTTAACCGCCCTTTTCGCCAGCTGCATCCCCCAACTCATTCGTATGACAAACATGTGTGATCTGCTAGTCTATTTACCACCTCCCGCTCGTCGTTTCCGTCGCTGTCGCAGTCTCTGGTCCCACTTTGTCGTAAGAGCCGCCCATGAAAGTTAAGGACTCGCATAACTTTTGGCATTTATGTGCGCTTTTAGCTCACCTCCGGCAGCGGTCCGTTCGTCCGTCCGCTGCACCCTCATTACTCATTGCAAAGCGTACTTTTCATGGTTCATTACGCTAATGCCGTGTTTTCCAAATTATTTTACATTCTTCTCTCTCTCTCTCTCGCCCGCCCATCGAAATCTTTCACGGTTGTCTTCTTTCTGTGGACTCTTAATTTTTCAGTAGTTCTTTGGTTGCCCCCCGCCAAAGGTGCAAAAGGGCTTACTATTTTTGTGCGAAGTTTAGTTGCGGATTGCGGGCGTTCTTGGTGACGTTTTACAAGTTCTATGGCTGCTGAGGTTGCACGCTTTGCGGCTACAAGAACACAGAGAAAACTCAGAGCTTAACGCGATTAGCCTCAGTCAATGGCAGCTGTCACATCACAGTTACATTAGCGTGATTGTCGATGCCCGGGGATCATGACAAGCTCAGATTGAAAGCAGCAAATAAATTTTTTACAAAATATTATAAAACCTTTTGGCATAATCTGTATAAAATGGTTGCCCGAATTAAGCGAAAGAAATGGAAAGATTTTTCCTACGCCCTAAAAAGCAGGCAACGATTTCTTGCCCAATTGAATTGAAAGTCTTCCCTGTTCGGAATTGAATTGAAAGACAATTGATAAAACTAAGTAAATCCTCTACTTTTATCCCTTTAATGGCTTTCACCAATTACCTCTTTAAAAAGTCATCACCGCGAGTTCGTTACAAATTAATTAAAGAACCTGGTGATAATTTCTTTTGCTCGTTTTTTAATTGACAAAGGAGCGGAGGGGCTTTTGCAAATGGCCCTTGAAAAGTAATAAACACACCGCAAAGTGAAATCAAAAGCCCACCAATTATGCACATTTTGAGTAATAATTAAAATCCAACACACAGAGAGACACAGACAGAGAATCAGGTGAAGCCGCAGGCAGAAATTAAACATTACAAGATTAATGAATGTCCTTGGCAATTGAAGAGACCGCAGGTGAGGCCAACAAGTTGGCCTCCAATTTGCCAACCATAATTATAACATTAAGTGCCGTCGAGACGAGCAAGCCGGCAGTCAGTCAGTTTGTCAGTTAGTCAACCGACAATCATAGTTGGTTGGCTGCCATCGTCCTCGTCGTCCTCCTCACTTTTTCACTTACTAATTCCGGGCATTTAACAAGTCAGAGTCGCTCGACAAGAAGTGGCAGTCAACATTGCCCTGACCTCAGGCAACCAACTCAGCCGGGGCACTTGGCGGGCTCTGGCGCTGCTTCTGTCCGTCTGTCAGCCTCGAAATGGCATTGCTCATTAACAAACATTAGTTGCAAATGTTGTGAATTACTTAGGGAATTAATATTCACATGCACAAACACACACACGGAATAGAGGAGTGTGTTGTGGGCTGGGAACTTAATCTTCTTAGGCTGCAGCCGGCTGACAGGGAACCCGGAAATTTGCAGGGAGCCGCTCCTGCTGGGCCCCCTGCCGCGTCCTTGACGCTTATAAGCCGACTAATTCATTTATATAAATACACACGAACATTCATCAACGCTGTGTGCTTCTTATCATCGCCCCACGACCAGCCAGCGAGTCGATTAGAATAATGATAATGCTGCCGCTTCCTTGCCGGCTCCCAGCGAGGTAGGCCGATTGTATGGCCTTGTTTCTCTGGCGCTGGGCAAAGTTAATGATAGTTGACCCCGGCAGCATATTGAATTAATGAAGCTTTGTCTGCCGGGCCCCCAAAAGACCAAGCAAGAGGCGGATGTCTTCCTGTAAGCCAGGCCAATAATTTCCTACAGCTGCGTTCGGGGTAACTCTTTCCGCTTTTGGGCAGGGCGTGGCCGTGGCTAATGTGTCCCCAATTCAGCTAATTTGGTTTATTGTTCATTTCTTCATTAGCATTCAAAGTCATTGAAGCTGAAGAATTGAAACGACCCGGAGGAGGCACAGCCAAGCTTGCTTAAGGAAAGGCTTTAAAGGAAACATTAAAGATGCTTTGCTGGAGACGACTTAATCCTTTCGGCAAGCGGAAATGCAGTTTATCCCAGGCACGCACAACAAATTAAAACAACTCATAAATGTGAATGGCAAAGGCCGTCCGCCCCACCGCCCACCACTCAAAAAAACCGTGGCACAATTGGCGAAGCCTCGGCAAACAATTCGAATTGGGGAAAGTCTGGGGTCGGCGAAGTTTCCGCGGAAGAACCCAACGAACCAGCCAAGCGGGCCAGGGAGATGGCCAGAATGACGAGACGGGGCTTTGGGAAACATGCAAAAAGCAAACCGAGAACCGTGACCGGAATTCTCTATGATAGTTAATTATGTTCTCCTCGGCGGTTGTTGCTGCCATTTTCGGCCATAAATTCGTGTGCCATCCGAGGAGGGGAGGCCGCGGAGACGTGTGCGTTTTTCGTCTATGATATTTCGCAATTTGTTGATTTATATTTGGAAATTAGTCGGCAGAAAACACAAGTGAAATAGCAACAGCAGCGACAGCGACAGCGGCAGCGGCAGCCATGAAAAATAACTTACGCCTTTTTAGATGCAGCCGAAAAATATTGAAATATTAGGCAAATGAGCAGGGCCCCGGGGGGCGGGCGGGCGAAAGGGTGGAAGAAGGATTCATCAGCCGGCAACAGCTGTCGACGGCGTTCATCGTTGCCCAAAAATTCAAGCATTTGCGGGATGATGTATCGCCGGCATCATCATGGCAGCTGCCGGCCAGATTCCCTCGCTTCCTGGCTCGCATTTGCCGGCTTCCCGTTCCCGGTCCGCCGCCGGGTCGCTCGGTCGGTGCGTGCCTTGGGTACTTGTTGTTATATTTATCAAAGGGCTGTACTTTATCTTGGCCGGCATTCTCAGTTTCGGTTATAAAATCACCATCCCGGACCTGCCAACAGCCACCAGCTGTGTGTGTGTGTGTGGTCCCCAAAATCCCTCCACCCACACCCACGTGCCGATGGGGCCGAAGGGGCCAATGCTCCCGATGTTGCTCTTCTTCCACCAAAAATATTAAAAAATATTGTTTTGTAATTTATTGACTAGCCCCTTTTTAATACCCTCTACCCAAAGGTGCACGAGTATATTTGCTTTGGAGCCTCATAAAGAGAACTAAAGAGCCTCGGAACTTGAGAGTTTAAAGATTAAATCAGTGAGAGGTAAATAAAAGAGCTGATGGCTGGGCAGCTTAAGTCTTTGTGATAAAAAGTGCGTAATGATGAATAAAACCAGAAAAATCAAACCCAAAAATAACAAGGATTATGAGGAATAAGAAAATGGAAACAAAAAGTAAGTGGAATTGATTTAAATTCAAATGCAGATTACAAATTCGAGGACTGAGGATCTGAAGCCCAAAATCCAATTAAAGAGCTTGATAATTCGAATCTATTCTTCTTCCTGAGAATAGTGTTCTCAAGTGAACTCAGCCCGGAACCCATTTCAACTTCCCTTAGAAAGACAGAGCATCCCAAAGTCCGGTAAGTTGGACTGCTCGTTGTGCGTGTGTTATTTTCCCTCCCGTCTCGTTGCCCAACTTTTTAGGGAAATTAAACTTGCATTATGGAAAGGAGAACGGAGAAAGGCCGAGCGAAACTGAAAAATCATAAAAGACGAGCAGATGTTTTCGGCCTGAAAGGGGCGAATGGGCCAACTATGCATTTTTTATGGCTTCCTTGATAAATTGCCATAAAAATGAGGCACCGGGACATGTGGCCAAAAGAAAAGGTCCTCCCGAATTGTGTTGTAAATCAGAATTTTCAAGATACAAAAAAAATTCAGAAAACGCTTTCGACATTAAGAATTCGTAATTCAATTAAAATTCCCCACTTCCCAGGTCGCAAATAAAAAAATTACCCAGCCAAATTAGCAAAGAAAAAAATTAATAATCTACGACGGAGGGGAAAAAATAAAGCGCCCCCTTCGGCAAATCTTCAAACGGAATTCGGGCAGAGCTACAAGCAGAGCCGCAGGCAGAACTGCAGGCAGAGCTGTAGGCAGAGCCTCAAGCGCAGCCCAATCGGAACATTAGGCAGTAGAGCAACTGTTAGAGCTGCTGGCAGAGCTGCTAGCAGAGCTCCAGGCAGAACTTAAGGCACAGCTACAGGCAGAGCTTCAGGCAGAACTCTAAAAAGAGCTGCCGGCAGAGCCTTAGGCAGAACTTTAGGAAGAGCCGCAGGCAGAGCTGCAGGCAGAGATGCGAGCTGCTGGTAGAGCTGCAGGCAGAGCTCCAGGCAGAACTCCAGGCAGAGCTGCGAGGGAGGCGACAAAATAGAAAGAGACAAACGCGTCGATCGAGCGCTAAACGGTACTTTGGGCAGCAAATTGTATGTACACCTTATTGAATAACTGTTTATGTGAAATTGCAGGTGCATAGAGACCCCGAAAATGGACAAAAGTAATCAAATTTGTACTCACCGATGGGCTGGCTATGTTGTTGTTGTTGATGATTTTGTTAATTTTTAGTCGCCCGGTTAGTTTTGTTTATTTTTTGTTTGTATTTATTTGCATTTATCACACACACACACGCGACACACAAGACGGCGAGCAAAATCAGACGACGCGAACGGACTGAGCGCGCGCGAGCTTCTGAGCCTCAGCCCCCCTCGCTGTGTATTTATAAAGCTGCTCGCGAGAGAGAGAGCAGAGCTTTGATCGCTGCTGTGAGAGCAGTGCTCTCGCGCTCTCACGAGTTTTAGGGGAGGCAAGCGATCTGATTGGCTGGACGCATGAGAACGTCAAAAGCTAAGAGAGCAGCTTAACGGACGCTCTGCTTAGGCGACGGGCAGAGGGAGGGGAGAGAGGTTGATAGTTCTCACGGGCGAAACGGTTAAGGCGCTCGCCCAACCGGTTTAGAAAATCTGAAACGGTTAAATAGAATTTCCCAATTTAACTCATTTAGCGAGCTTATCAAATTCAATTTAGAATTTAGGATTTCGCTTTTAATGAGTCTCCATTCGGCCGTAATTAGTTAATTGCAATTCCCCAGCAATTTGCAGTTTTTAATCCGCTGCAATTTTGGCCGGGCTTTTAAGTCGATTATACCGGATTTGCTGGTCAGCCGGCCACTGGATCTTGCCAATCGATTAGACGACAACGGACTAAGCTGATTAAATCCCCCCAACCCCCAGGACCGCCTGCCACGCCCTCCATCAAGTGCCCTAAAACGCCTCCCACGCATTAAATGTTCAATTTCATTTGCTGCCGCCAGGTGGCGTGTGGGGGTAAGGGCGCCTGTCAGGGCGTCAGGGCGTGGCCGGCAATAACCACAGGCGACAGACACGCTCACTCGCCTCGAGGCAGCGGAAACAATTGTCGGCCATATGGTCAGGTTATTGATTGAAATGCAATATTCTGGCCGCATTGTAATTCTGTAATTTCCATGGTCGGTTTTGCGGGCGGCCAACCCGTCCAGCGCCTGCAGTTGGCCAACTGTGAGTAATTCAATGAAATATGTGACGGGCCCAGCTGAATTAACAAGGCACAAGCCAAGGGCGGGCCATTGCCACCTGCTGATATCCTGTAAGTCCTCTGGATGCTGCTAATTCCTGGGAGGTTCCCTTTTTATGTCCTTGGGAAACAAACCAGGACGGGAATCAGAAACGGATTCGCTGCTAAAAATAACAAATTTAATGCGCCGCCCAAGTTGCTGACAATAAAAGATCCTTATGCTTTTTATTGATTTCATATTAGCCCGCCGACCCCAGCGACTCGCCCACAATCGGCCAAGCGACAAAGCGGCCGACGAGACGAGCTGCCCAGCGAACCTTGAGGATACTTATACCGAAAGTCCTTGCCCCACAATTCTCCCGCCAAAATGCTGGCTGTGTGGCCGGCGTGGCTGCGTGCATAAATTTCATGCCTGAAAGTATGCATCATTTTTTTTCCTCGCCGTCTGAGCTTGACGAGGCGGGCAGGCTAGGAATGGTTGAAAGGAGGTGAGTGCGGGGGGAAAGGAAGTCGGGCATTGCGGGCATGACATCGGGTTAATGTCATGATTTCAATTTGTCTGTCATGGCAGTCGACGGAACTGAGCCGCATAGACGGACGGATATGTGGGTCAATTTTGATCCCGCCGTTGGCGTGTTAACTTCGGTTTCACCCAGAAACCGGGCGGCTGTGCTAATTGCCGCACCAAACAGTTGCCGGCCAGAGAAACGAGAATCTCAGAAGAATCCATGCTAATTCATTTGACTGCCAAATTGAAAGCAATTTCGTTTTCTTTTCCACCTCTCAAATCAATCATAAAATTTCCAACGGAAAATGCGCAGCCAGCTGACCTTCTTCTCGTGTGTTGGCCTGTTTACATGTGTCCTTTTGTTCGGCGTATCCCCGAGGACTCTGTTGCGCCGGCAAACAACGAATTACAAATCATAAACAAAATTTGCCGACTGCCGCTATAAGCGGATTTATGGCATTCGCTGTTTGGTCGGCGGACCGCAGCGACGTCATCACAATCGGCTGACAGAACAATCATTGCGCTAATTCAAACAACAAACACGCACACCCACAGGCAATAGAAAAGCAAACACGGCGGAGTGGGTGGGTTTTTTTGGGGGGGGTGGTGGGTCCTGTTAAGCCGGCATTAAAGTCAAAGTTTAGCAAACAAATGTGAAACAATTACGAGTGAATTTAGCATATGGCAATGGCCGGGCAAGGACCAAAAGGACCAGTGTCCAGTGCGGCGTTGCCTGGATTTGCATAAATCCCACCGCATTTATTGAATAAGCGAGCCATGCAGCCAGCCGGGGAGCTGAGCAAACAGAGGAGAAAGCGCCGGCAGACAGACAGCAGGACAAATGGGCAGTCGGGCAGACGTTCAATCGGCTTTAAGACCACTTAATAACCCACACGGCAAACGTTTAAAGGACCACGGCCCGGCACAGGCAGGAGTGGCCGAAGGACCTGAGAGCCGTTCTCCTCGGCTTGGCCTGCTGATTGCCCGCACAGTTGGCATTGATTTACGTGTGCCTTGCCGGGCTTAACCCCTTCACCTAAATCTCCATCGTCTATGCAAATCTAATACAAGTAAACACACACACACCCACCCACCCACACACACACCCACACACTCTTCTACTTTCGAATTTGATTTCGCAAAGGTTTTAATACCTTGAAAGAGGCGCCCGCCCGGGCGGACTGTCAGCTCGACTGAAGGTAGAAACTTTTACTCCAAAAGGATTAACTTTTTTCCTACCCCACGTGTGCATGTGTGTGTGTGTGTGTGAGGGTTTTGCAGCCCTACATTTTGAGTGCTCATGTGCGCCGTAGTTAAATTCAAAGTCGATTGAAATTTGTTTTCCAGGTTGTGAGTTCGTTTCTTTTGTTTTTCCTACCGAAGTTTGCCCGCCTCCTTGCAGTTTTCCTGGCTTGTTAGTCGAAAGTTTGCCGGCCCAGACAAAAGATCCCTCGACTTGCTGGATTATCCCAGGCAATTACTGGGTTCAAGGCAGATCGCCCGCCACACAAAGGCCGCGCTAACGACTCCCAGGAAGCCAGCCACAAGGCCAGGGAATACCAATGAAAGCGAAACAAGCCGCACCTTCAGGTAGCCTGCCGCTCGCTTTACCTGCCGCGGACCATAAACCAGCAAACGCGAGAGTCGCTGGCGGTTGCGCATGCGCGTTCGCTGTGGCGGGGCGAACATGTTCGATGGCCGGTGGCTTTCTGCATTTTCCAGTGCGGTAAATGGGTCAGGGTATATAAAGCGAAGTTCAAGGCGATCGCCGCTTCAGACGAAAGGCAACAGCAGCAGCAGCGAGTCGGCCAACCGCACCAGCCAAGCGCGAAGTGAAAATCAAACCGATCGAACCAACGAAAGTTTCTGTGGCAAACGGGCCAACAATCGATCGCGTGTTCAATTCCAAATCGAGTGCTTTTCTCAACTGAACTCTTCTCTCTTCTACGGCGCAAATTCTTGGCCATCAACGTTCCATTCACAAATCAATCCAACTTCGCTTCAAACCAACAAAAGGTAAGTGGCCAAAGAAAATCAAACAACCTGCCGAGGAAGTGGATTTACGGTGATTTTTTAAATGAATTTGTGGAGCCAGAAAGAAAGGCAATTTAAAGATTAAAAAGATTGCGGAGAAGAAAAAAATCTTAGAAGATTCGAGCGGATTTTTTTTTCTTCGTCAAAATCTCTTTTCAAATTCTTCCGGTCTTTCTAAAAATTGTCTTAAAATTTTATCACAGAATATCCTAAAAAATTCTTTAAAGTTTCTCGGGCTTTTTGAGTTGCTTCTTCTGTCGTTAAAGTTCCGATTCTTTGGAAATGCATTTAAAATTCTTCACGCATTTGATAAGTTAAATTGAGAGCAATTAACACCCCGAAGACTAGAAAGTTGGATGCCCAAAACTCATCCGGCGCCCCCCGCGCCCAAAAAAATTAGGCCAAGTCTGGGGAAATAACAGAACTTAAACAAGCAACTAAAACGACCCCACAAAACAAATTCCAAGCCAGCAACCCAACGACTTTGCATAAAGACAACAAACCAGAAAGAGACGAGCGGCGGTTAACCCGCGACACCTGACAAAGTTAACGGTGTAAAGGCGGCAGAAGGGGCAGGGGGGGGGGGGCTTTTTAAATTGTGCATTGAACTGTAAAACGCAACGTGTGCAGAGCATTCAAAGGAGCTGAGCTGGCCCACAGCCGACGCGACTGATTGGGCCCCACTGACCCAATTCTTTTGGGCCGCCCGCCAGTCAGAATTTCGTTTTCATGGCCTTGATTCCATATGAGGACCATGCGCAGTCTCAGCCGTCGCCCTGCATGCCAATTAACGCCGACGTCCCCTTGAGGAAAAGTTTTCATCAATCGAGTGGAGAGAGGCGGGGGCTCTTCAGTGTTTATTCATTTAATTGAGGTTGGAAATTCCTCGGTCTCTTGGCATTTCTTAGTCAATTTGGGAGGCCGTCTCATCGCCGGTTTTGTCTTTGAAAATTCCACCGGTTCGGTTTATTTTTTTGCGGTTTCTGATTCGTCCTCTCCCCTCCCATTTTTGTAACTTTCATTCATGCGGCGAATTCGTTTTGCTGTCGTTTCTTTGCCATTTTGCGGCTTCTACTTCGTTGTCATGGGCTTGTCATACTGCGGTTGTTGTTGCTGTTGTTGTTGCGAGGTGAAAGTTTCAGTTGAGCGTGTTTAAGCCACAAAAATCCAGCTGATATTGAAATTCATTGAATTTCCTAATTTTCTGGGGCTTTCGAGTCTCTCGTCTCGCCAAGGTCACTTGGCCTGAATCATTGGTGCATTTCTTTCCACTGACTCAGCTGCGAAGGAAAGTTTTGGTTTTCTGCACTTTGAGGTCGCCTGGGAGTTGGAAATTTTGGGTCAAGATTGCATCACTCGAATTCCGTATGCTTGGGGCATAAATTTGTGAACCTGTTACAAAATCACCGCTAATAGAAGCGATTCGAAATTTCATCGAATAATCACGAATTTTCCACATTGAAATGCAGCTCAGTCGGTCGTTGGCCGCTGGCGGACCGTTAGTCCAGGCATTAGCATGTCAATAACGGACGAAGATGGCCGAGGTGGCTGACCAGCGAAACGAAAGACTTAGGCAACGAACTTCAGGCGCCGCCGAGAATCTCAACGGTTAACTGCGCCAATGGAATTCAAATTGAGGTCGAGCGTGCCGCCATTCAGTCCGTAAATCAAGCGGAGTTCTGCTTCGGAAAAAGAAAGTGAAATGTTCAGATTTTTTTATATTTTTTTGGTTTATTTTTTTGTCTTCGTTTCTCTCGCGCTGGGCGAGTCATTGGACTTCTGCCGGCGAGAACGGACGGACGGCCAACCGCTTTCACGTTTCGGCCAACAAAATAAACACAGTGGGGCGTTAAAAATAAACAAGGAATTTTGGATAAAGAGTTTTGTTTTTCCAAAGAACTGCAATTGGCATTTCCCCCACTTGGGCAACTGTGTCTCTGGCCGCCCCCGCCACGCCCACCTGCACCCCTCCCACTGGCCGGGCGGCGCGGGTTTTTCAATTGCGGACCGCGCACTTTCTAATTTCTGTTATTTCTTTTTATTTCTTTTTCAATTGCGGTTGCTTTTCCATTTGTTGTTGCTCGAATTATGTTATTTAGTTTGGCCGAGCATTTAATTTAATTGCATGTCAATTAGGCCGAAATTCTGCTCGCCACGAAAGTAAAAGTTGCGTGCGAATTTCCCATCACGAAAAGCGAATCTTCATCGGCGATTTTCTTGATGTAACGCTCAAATTGCCGAATCGTGCCCGCGATCATCATTACATTCGACCAAATTGCCCACCGAAGACCAAAGCCCACACACTTGAATTTGGCTTTCTGTGGAGCCCCCCGAAGGGCAAGGCCAAGGCTTTGATTTCAGGAGTCTCAGGAGGAGCTCAGCTTGCTAGAGTTCACTGGCCAAATGCAAAAGCTTGAAGGGCTTAATTTGAGTATAATTTTGGGGTTAAATATTTGAACTTTATAGGGGATTTGATGGGCAAGACTTGAGCTCGGCTTTGTCAAATTTTTTCAAGGCTTTAGGTAACGAAAGATTCACTCAGTTTGCAGTTGTAAACTGGCCTTAAGCTTAGTCTAAAAAGGGTTAATTTGTGGGTAATTTTAGGCTTCAATATTTAAACTTTAAAAGGGATTTAATGGGCAAGACGTGAGCTCGGCTCGGTCAAATTTTTCCACGGCTTCAAGTGACGAAAGATTCGCTGGGCTTTCAAAAGTTTCCCAGCCAAAAGCCTAAGCTAAAAGCGGTTAATTTTTAGACAGTCTTGGCCTTGAATATCCTAACTTCCTTGAGGACTTTGCCTTCAATATATTAGCTACGAAATTACTTCCTTTTCGAGCTAAGCTTAGAAATTTCAAGCCGCCAATACAACCAGCCAATTTCCGAGGCATTATTGAGGACCTAAAGGGCTTAAATTTCGAGACGTTTATAAAATCTTTCAGTTGTCTAAGCAAGAAGATAAAATCTGAGTCCACCGTCTGCCATCCAAAGCCTTAAGCGATTTTTAGGGCCTCAGTTTCGGCAGCCTCCATCCAGAACCCAAAAGCAAGCGATTCTCCTGCTCGCCATCCAAGGCAAAATATTTTGCGATCTTCTCCTCTCAGTGCCTTTCAAGTCGGGCGGCTGGAATGCAAATGCAACTTTTCTAGAAATTTATGAGTGGCCGCGAAGTAAAATTTCACCGAAAACGAAGCGGCCACGAATTCCGTGGAAAAGCCAAAATTAATTGTTAGTTTCTCCCGGGCCGGCCCGGCGGCTGCATTAATTGCAGCATCAGGCAAACTGCGACCACCCAGCCAGCCCGGCTGAGCGGCCGATTGCCTCGTCACGCACAGCCCCAAAAAACCGGGCAGCCGAGTGACCCACCAATCGATCGACGGATGCCACTCGGCTCACGTTTCTAACAGCTTTCTAAATTTACATATGCCCACAAATTTGGTAGAGCAGAGAACGCAACGCGACTCCCGAGGACCGAGACAATTTACATTTCTATGCCAAAATAAAAGACCAACGCCGAGAGGAGCAGCAGTTGACCCAATCCGCTTACCTGTTTCCCGGGCAACAACAACGGCAACCACAATTAAATGGAAATCAATGCAATCGACGGGGAGGCGCGCGCGCGCGTTGGCCGATCGATTGGCATTCTTTGTGGCCGTCCCGGCCGCTGGCTGTTCTTTATTAATTTAACGGTAACATGTTGCATGACATCCAAGAAGAAAGAAAGAAAGAAAACAACCGCAACGGGGCGACAAGTTGAACTGGTTTGCCCGCGCGTTGAGTTGAGTTTTCCAGCTGATTTCCCTGGTCATTAACACATCGCTGGACGGTGCAATTAGCATGGCCAGGAAGCGCAGTTCTGATTGCAGTTATTGGCCCAGCAGTTGCCCCTCCCCACGCCAAGCCTACGAATGAAGCCATCAGCAGTTGGCCGGCCAGCTGGCCGGTTCACATGGCCAAGGCGGCCAATGTGGCTCTTCAGTTTTTGGCCCACAAGCAGACAACAGGTTCCTCCCCCCTCCCTGGTTAATTGGCGGTTAGACTCGTTTGCTGGTTGCGGCTTTTCGGAAGTTGTTTTTCTGGCCAGCAACTTTCATATTTCTCTTTCTGGTTCTCCACCTCCGCCCCATGCGAGGATTTCCCAGCCGAAACGAGGTTAGAGGCTGTCATGTAACCCGCCTTGGCATGCAAGCCACGGCCCCCTGACGCCCCCTTGAATATCAAACGACTTAGGCAACGAACTTGTCACCAACGTAATTCGCATTTCCCCCTCTTCTTCTTTCAGCCATGTTAACTCAACGCAAAGTCCATGCCTACCTGCTGCTGGCCATTGTGGCCACCAACTCGGTGCTCCTGACCTATGCCTACCCCCAGCAGCAGGCCTACCAGCGCCAGATTGCCGGTGGCCAGGACAACTCGCCCAGGGACCAAGGAGCCGCTAGGAAGTTTGCCGTCAAGCCAAACGCCTCGAAGAAGGTGGCCTTGGATGACATCGAGGACGACAACGAAATCGAGGGCAACCAGATCCAGGAGAGCGGGCCCGGCGGCTTCTCCTGGTCCAACATGCTGTCCACGGTGATGACCATGTTCTTCAACGGGGCCACCAACAATGCGCCCACCAAATCCGACGACGACAACTCCATCGGCCTGGGCGGCAGCCCCTGGGCCAATGTCATTTCCATGGGTAAGTCGCCCCCAAAATTCTCGCCAGCCAGTCAACTTACCCATTTGATTTTCCAGGCCTGAGGATCATCAACACTCTGCTGGGCGGCGGAGCTCCCAGCGACGGCATCGATAAGGTGGATAATGGAGGCTCCCCCATGCAGGTGAGTGCAGCCTGCTGGAGGCAGCGGGGGTGTAAATAAATTTGCTTGAGAAAAAGTTGCTTGGCTTGATTTTTTGCCGTTTTTTGTTAATTTTAATTTTTACTCATTCGCGGTGTTTGGTTTTCTCTCTCTCTCTCTCTTTCTCTTTGAACCGCTCGCTTTCCCCCAAAAATAAATAAAAATCAGGGCATTTTGGCGGCTGTGCTGTCGTCCGTTTTGGGCACGCGGGATCCCGACCAGGTCAACTCGATGGCCAAGCAAGCTGGCGAGGTAAATCCACACACACCCACCCCCACCCCCACACACACGCACACTCATCCCACCAAGGGGCTCTAAAAAAAGCTTTGAAATTTACAAATTTCCCGCCATCCACTGCCGCTCTCTTTGGCCGCCCCTCCCCGTCTGTCTCTCTTTCCCTGTCTCTGATTGTGCCTTCTACAGTTTATTCAGATCGTGATGAACCTTTTGGACGCCCTGAAAACCTCCTTCTCGCATCGCTCGCTCACCGCCCGCTCGCTGGGCAAGCGCGACTCCGTCAGCGACGCGGCCGTCGCCAGCATCGCCCTGCTCAAAGGATACGTCCGCACCTACCGCAATTCCGAGGACAAGTGCATGCAGCGCTTCATGTGCGAGGCCAACACGGACTGCGTCCGCGAGATCGGCGGCAGCAGCATTTTCTGCCAGCTGGGATCGTAAGTCCCCGAAGCAGCCACTGAAATCCTTTTCCATTAATCAATTTTGTATCCTTTTTTAGGTACGCCACCAGTTATCTGCTGGACAGGAGCAGCGACAGCAGCTTCGAGCATTTGTATGATGCTGGACGGCGGGGGCGTTCGGGCTTCGATTGCCGCCAGTTGTATTTGGAGTGCAATGAAGTTTAGAGGGGCCCGGGGAGGTTTTTATGACTGGAATTTTAAATTAAATTTAATTAATTTATGTGCGACGGAGAATCTGTAGGTTAAGCGAGCTATTTATTTATTGAGAATTGTGGACAATGAACCGAACCGAGTTGTGTTTCCTTGTTGTAAACGAATTGCAAAATGGGATTAAATAAAAAACAATAAACAAATCAAGCAGTTTAAAAATCTACAAGCTTGGCGCGCTACTAACGCTTGTTTACCAACACTAACCGTATTTCAAACGGCAGGTGGCGCTGCAGCATATCGATAGCTAAAAAAGCAGCCCTGCAAATGGAAATAATAAATAAAATTCGTGCCATTATAAATTTAATTCCAGTAAAAAAAAAGCTGGCATTAGCAGTCTCTAATTAGTGCCAAAAATATTATTTAATTTTCATCGATTAATTCTTACTCACGCGGAGGCGACAGCTCTACTTGCTATCGATATTTATTCCCAGTGCCAGCTGCAACACCGGCCGGAATTTTAGTTTTATTTTAGTCTGTAAAAATGGAAACTGACCTGGATATTGTGGACTCGCTGGATGCCCTCCGCTACAAGGGCGACTGCCTGCAGGTGGAGAACCTAACAAAAGCCCTGGACAACGGCCTGGACAGCCCCGCCCTGCGGGACCTGGTCTACTGGCTGGGCAACGAACTCCAAGTGCTGAGGAACACCGACGAACGAATCTCCGCCAGCAACGACAACGAGGACTTCGTTTTCGAGCTCTCCCTGCTGCTGACCGAGCTCGGCTGCCCCTACCGCCAGTTCGTGTCCATCCCAAAAACAGAGCGCTTCCAGACACGTCAGTCCCTCGTGGAGCTCCTGAACTTCCTTTGCTGCGAGCTTATGACCACCAAAAAGATGCTAAAGGCTCAGCCCAAAGAGCCGCCCGCCAAGAAAACCAAGACCGAGGCCGCTATAGAAAAAACCGTGGCGCAACTCATCATCGACCTGCAGACGGGCGAACTTCCCCGCAATGGCAACACAAAGATGTTCTTCGAGCTGGCAGTGCCGCGCCTGGAGCAGCGACTGAAGCAAGTGAAGCGCGCGGTGGTCAGCGAGCCGCTGCTGCGCACTGCCAAGCCCTTGAGCGAGGCCCAGTGGCGCCTGCTGGACGCCATGCACAAGGATCTCGATGCGGAATACAATCTCCGCCGCCAGATGATGCTGACCCGCCTGGACGCCACGGTCCAGAGCTTCCAGTGGTCCGATGCCATGAAGCATCGCCAGAGCCAAATCGGCGAGTGCTTCAAGCAGAAGATGCAGGAACTGGAACCGCTGCGCTTCGGCGGCGAAGACACCAACATAGCGGCGCTGCTGGCAGCCCGCAGCGACCTCGCGGTAATCGAGAAGACGAGCTCGGCGAATGTGCGCAAGAACACGGCCTGCAGCATTCAGAAGCACATCATAGGCAGCGTGCCAGACCGCGGCGGCCGGGCCAATGAGCATGCCCCGCCGCCGCCGGAGATGCCTTCCTGGCAACAGCAACGAGCGAGTGGACCACGCGGTGGTGGAGGCGGCGGTGGGCGTGGAGGTGGAGGCCGCGGCGGTCATTTCCAAGGTCGTGGTGGAGGAGGCGGCGACCGTGGCGGCCACTGGCAGCAGCCGCAGGACCAGCGCGACCAGCAGTGGATCAGCGGCAGCGGCCGCGTCCAGGGCACTGGCTGGAATCCCCAGGCAGACGGCGGCGATCGCCGCAGCCGCGGTCGTCGCGGAGGCGGCCACCAGCAGCGTTACTAAGACTTCGCCTAAGCCAGAAAAATAATAAAAAACTAATTTATTTGTAGCCCAAAAAAGAGGACGATGGTCGCGCCCGATGCTTTGGGTAATTAAAAATCAAACTGTGCCATCGACTGACGACGGCAGCGGCTTTTGGGGTTAAGTTCCCCGCCCGCCTCACGCGATCCGGAGAAGGGCAAAGGGGCCGGCGGCAGTCAATTCATCATTCATAGCCCAGCAATTTCCAGCCCGGCCACAATTAGCCTGCTCAATCAGCATGAAAAGCATGTCGAAGTCGTCGCTAACCGCCTGCTGGCCAGCTCAGTTCTAGCCAAACATTCCCACAGTCCGGTTGCCCATAGACTCGCCATGAATTCCCCAGTTCTCGTTGTCATCGCTGCTTTGTTGCTGTCCCCGGCGCTGGGCCAGAATATCTTGGACCGCCTGAAGCCCGCCAATGACAGCCGCTTCGACGAGGGCATCAAGGTGGTTTCGGGCACCAAAGTGAAACGCTACGAGCGCCTCACCGTGCCCCTGGGCGGCGTGATCGGCGGCCCCCCCGGCGGCGGCCTCAGCCTGGGTCCTCTGCTCCAGCACCAGCCGGCCTACTACTACGTAAGTGGCGTCTCCCCTGTCGCGCTAGGTTAATGGGTTTCATGTTGCAGGTTCTGCCGCAGTGGCAGGCGGGCGCCAAGCTGGTGGGCGAGGGCGAGGCAGCCGAGGCGGCCGGCATGATTACCTTCCAGCAGCTGCCCTACAACAGCGACATCAAGGTGACCATCAACATGACCGGGCTGCCGGCAGGCAAGCATGCCCTGCACATCCACACCTTCGGGGATTTAAGCGAAGGATGCAAGTCCACTGGCGGTCAGTTCCCCAACAATTTCGTAGGTATTCTCCTCCGACTTGGAAGGCTTTAATTCATTTGCTTGTTTTCCTGGAAGCTGGGCAACGTGGACACCAAGGAGGACGGCAGCATCTCCACGGCCTTTATGAGCATTTACCTGCAGCTGTTTGGGTTCAATGGAATCGTGGGCCGGTCGATTGTGATCCACAGCAAGGCCATTGATCTGAACACCGCGCTCAATGCGGAGGTTTTCTCCTCCTCGCTGCACTCGGTGCCCAACTCGCTGGCCTACCAGAACGAGGAGAACTCCGTGGGCGCGGCCATTGCCTGCGGGGTCATCAGTCTCATGAGCACGGCCCCCCCTGCGGAGAAGTAGGACGCACCTCTGGCAAATTCCTCGCTCCAGAAGTTTCAACAAATAAATCACTTTCTTTTGGGTAACCTTCGCCCGCCTCCATTAATGCTGGTCAGCTTTTATGGCCGAGAACGTGTGGCGCATGCGCAAAAATAATTTGGTTAGGAACTTTCTTCGCCGCCTGGAGACCACCGCTGGGCACAGTCGACAGCCGGAGACCGCAATGTTTGGACGCGAAAGTAAAAGTTGGTGGATTGTCTTTACTTTCTGGCTGCTGCTCGGCCCCGCCAGCTGCCACTTCGAGGATGTGGAATTCCTGGAAGTCCCAGCCACCAGCGACCTGGCCAAGTTCAGCTGGCCCAGCCTCTTCGGCCACCGCAACAAGACCCCAACCCTCACCCAGTACAAAAACGACTACGAAGAGGAAGCCATTGCCTCGTTCAACGACTTCGAGCGGCATCCCTGCCGCCGGGTGTGCCAGGAGGGCCAATCCCTGAGCTGCTACTACCAACTGGTGGTCCATAACTACCAACGCCTGGGCCCAGAGTGCCAGCGCTGCCAGGTGGACGAGCGGGCCTGCGCCGCCGAGCATTGCCTGTTCGGCGACGGCGTGGCCACCCCTGTGATGGCCGTGAACCGCCTGGTGCCCGGCCCGCCCATCGAGCTCTGCGAGAACGACACCGTGGTGGTGGACGTGCTGAACTACCTGGGCGAGCCCACCACCATGCACTGGCACGGGGTCCACATGTCCGCCACCCCGGAGATGGACGGGGCCCCGTTCGCCACCCAGTATCCTTTGCAGCCGGGCGAGGTCTTCCGCTACGAGTTCCGGGCGGACAGGAGCGGCTCGCTGTGGTACCACAGCCATGTGGGCTGGCAGCGCGGGCTGGGCGTGGCCGGCAACCTGATCATCCGCCAGTCCCGCCAGGCCAACCCCCACGCCCGACTCTATGACTACGATCTGGTGGAGCATGCGCTGATGATCCAGGACATTTTGTATGACTACAACTTCCAGCAGGTCCAGAACATTCTGGTCAATGGCAAGGGGCGGAACCACCTCAACCAGCTGCCGGACAGCGACAGTAGGCATCGCTATGCCCGGCTAAGGGTCACTCCTGGCTACCGCTACAGGATGCGGGTGGTCAGCAATGGAGTGTTCAACTGCCCGGTGGAGTTCTCCATTGACCAGCACAAGCTGCTGATCATCAGCACCGATGGCAATGACATTGAGCCAGTGCTGGCCGATGGCTTCTACTTGACCTCCGCGGAGCGCTTTGACTTCATCCTGGAGGCCAATCAGTACGCCAGGAACTACTGGATCCGCGTGCGGGGCTATGAACTCTGCCAGGAGCGCGGCCTTTACCAAGGAGCAGTGCTGAGCTACCGCGGAGCTGCCCGCAGCGACCTACCACCCGGCCAGATTCTGGGTGACTTTGCGCGCGGCCTGGATGGGCCTCTCCATTTCGTCAACGACTTCCGCTATGCGGAGGCCGCTGGGGAGCGCCAGCAGCCAGCCGGCGAGAGGGACGACAACGTGGGCACTTTGGCCCTGCGCTCCGTGGAGCCCGTGCCCTGGCCGCGGTACACGAAATTCCTCAGCCACTACTCGAGCTTTGGCATGCGGCAGGCGCCCAACGGCGAGGATCTCTTCCAGATCGACAGCATCACGTACGATTCCCCGGGGATCTCGCTGCTCCAGGGGCGGCAGCTGTACCAGGACGATGGCTACTTCTGCAATCGCAGCTCGCTGGCGGCCCGCGGCCGGAATTGCGAGCGGGAGGTTTGCGAGTGCGTCCATGTGATCCGCCTGCCGGCCTACAGGCCTGTGGAGATGATCGTCTCGAATCACATGGAGGCCACGCATCCCTTCCACATCCACGGCTACACCTTCCGGCTGGTGGGCCAGGCTGTCCTAGGCAACCT
>JBAMCP010000157.1:0-85786 GCA_037075105.1 Lissocephala sabroskyi | reverse complement strand
GGACGGCGGGTCTGAGAAAAACTGTCGCTTGTTATAAATCAAAAATTGCCCTGAAAAATGTTTCCGCCACACACACACACACACACAGATAGACTCACGCAGAACTTGAAATTTCTAATTGGTAATTGTAACCCCCGGAGTCCTTCTATCTGCTCGGCGCAATCTGGGGAAGTTTGGAACTTGTGAATTATGCCGACAGTTTTATGCGTCTCTTGACCTGAATGCCTGTCTCGATTTGCAATTCTTATGCCTTATTTTTTTGCCAGGGATTCTTGTTTTATTGCCTTATTTTTTATCTGTTCACATAATTGAATTAAATCCTTTCTGTTTCGAGTTTGGCTGCATTAATCAAATTGGCCGAGGGCCTGCGCATATCAAATGTAATAATTAAAACGCCTCAACAACCCAACTTAATTACCCTCATATTAATTACCCAGAAATTAATCAATATTTCCCGATCACCAGATACCGCAAACTAGGATACCACAACCGCAACATGAAGTCCTACGCAACGCAGGGAATGGCGACCAATTGGCCTTGAAATATTTATTGTAATTTTGGTGGAAATAAAAAAAACAAAACTTCAACGATTCTTTTCATTATTTAAGGCTTCCCCAAGTCTGCTTGAATTTCCTGGTTTAAAGTGAAACTCGAAAGAGCTTTAAAGTCTTTACAACTCCATTTGGAATATTAAAAGATTATTAGGACCCGAGAATATTTAAAGAATCCCCAAGGAACAAAGGACACAAAGACATCTGAAAGCCCCTCTCATGTGGAGAGTGAATTGACGTTGGGGGCATAATATTCAGATGTTTTAAAATTCACTTACTCAATTACACAGGAAGCCACAAAAAAGAGTACAATAAAAATTCATTAGACTTAATTACGCACAATTAAAGGCACATTTTCATAACTAATTGCCTCAATAAAAAAAAAGGAAAATTCATAACGACGGCGGTGGCGGGTGCTTGGGCGGCTGGTGACCCATAAAAAGGCGGCAACAAATGCAACAAACTTTTCAAAAACAGTTTAATTATGTTAGCTTACACAATTTCGTTTGCAAATAAACAAAAAGCAAGGCAGAGCGGAGATGGAGAGGAGATGGATCTGGCGTCCTGTCGAAGGCCCACCAAAGAGCCGGAATTGCCCGACGAAACGTGTGATGAAGTGCGTGGCAAGCAAGAAGAAGTAGACGAAAACGGGGTAACAACAACAGCCGCAAATGAGTGGATGGGAAGGATGTGGTAGAGTCCTGTCCCAAATAAACATCAGCGGCAAAGTAATAAAAGAGACAAGAGGCAGACACAAAGGCAAAGCGCAAACGAAGAAGTTGGGTGGAAACAGGAAAACTGCCAGCTCAACAAAAACAGCAGCCCAAAAAAAAAAGGTAGCCTCTTCCATGGCCCCTGGGCTGACTTTTATTCCACAGGCGCGACGACGCGACTGCGGCAAGTCCTGTGGACGCGCGGTTTGCTGCAAGTTTAAGTGGATTTTCATAATTTACGCGCTGTACGCAGCAAGATCATAAATTATTACAAGCCCAGCCCTTCAGCGGCTTCATCAGAAGCCCCACTCCCTGGGCCTTCGTCATTGTCATGCTCTCTTTTTGGAGGCGCTTTGTGCCGCTCACTTTGCTGTGCCAACTTCATTTTGGATTTGCTGGTGCGGAGGCAACACCTCAGGCAACCGTCGTCTGGAGTGGTTGATTTTTGTTTTTATTTACTTTTTCTGGGTTGGCTGGCTTGGCTGACTGGCGCTCGTCAAGTGGCGCCCGACATTTTTCAACTTGGCGACATTTCTTTTCGTTTTTCCTGTTCATTTTCGTTTCGCCTCTTTTGATGAACAATTGCATTTAATTGTAAGTAAAATATGTGAAAAGTTTTCATGCCCTGCCATTAAGAAAGTTTAAAGCTGCCGGAGCCTCCTGTGCGTGACGACGGCATCTTGTTACCATTGCAATGAAACTTGAGTGTCTTTTTGTTTCGGGTGGATTTTTTCCGAGGAACATCTATTATTGGCCTGGCCACGCCCACACATGCCAGAAAGTTGGTCGGCCAACTCAGACTTGGCTGGGTATGGGAAATTTGTATAGAAGCTTATTTGCTCTGGGAATTTGGAGCGACATGTTGTCATAAAGTTTTTAATTAAATTGTTTCATTTACAAGCCAGCCAAGCTGATAGATGGCTGAAAAGCCTGAGATAAACAAAAGCAAACAGCCAACCAGGCGGACACAATGCAGTCGATCGAGTTGATGGTCAGTAAGCAAATAAAACTCGGTAAGCCTCTTGGCAAATACCTGAAATTGGAGAACTCAATGCAATTCAAAGCGGCTTATCTTATCTTGGCTATAAACACACAGGCCCCCGCACACGCACCTTTTTTGGCAACAATTTTTCGCCAGATACAAAAAAGGAAAGCAAATCTCTTCATATCTCGACTGACGCTCCCCATACGCTCCCGCGTGGCGGGGCGGCCCACGGAGAGTGCAGCCAGACGATAAATGGCCCTATAGCGACCGCTTTGGCAATATTTCCGTTTCCGGCTGCTGCATTCCGACGATAAAGTTGACACTTTATGTGCCAGCCAAGCACCAAACGGTTGGCCGCCAGGAGTTGCCTGAATTCTATTTAGCGGGTGGCCGGCCATCGCTAAATATCAGAAAATTGATATGTTCGTGCTTCAAAATAGAAGCGAATCAGAGCAGACCAGAAGTCTCGCTAGAAAATTATTTATATTTAAATTGATTTTTTAGTTTGGCAGCTTTCGATTGAAAAGTCCGCCGCAAGAATCAGGGAAATCAATTAAAAGCTCTTAGTGTTCGGCGGCGCATGAGGAATTCCCGCTCCACACAACAGAGTCAAAGGGAGCAACGCATACAAAAGCAGCTGCGGGGGGCAACGAGGACACGGCTTATGGCTGCCAATTGGTGGCTGGTATTTTATCTATGCATGACCGAAAAAGCCGAGCACGTTTTGTATATAAAATTCCCCCGATTACCAGGAGAAACAAAAAAACAAATATACTCGTATGTATAAATAAAATAAACAACTAAGCGATTTTGGGCATGTAATTTAAATGGTCGGCACGTGTGGCAAATAAGTCGCCGTAGGAAAAATTACCAGGCTTGTTTCACGCGAAATCTATTTGCAAATTTGGCCATTGTTAATTAGAAACCACATGGAAAATACAGAGAACCTTTCATTAAATTTAAAACCCCAAAAAAAATTCAATTGCTCGACAATGAATTTCATAAAACAACTGCGACGACCGCTGAGCAAATCGAGCTCAATAAAAACCACCGCAAATCAGTGTCATTTTAAATATTCGCTATGAAAATTCATAAAAACCCCAGGGTTAATCGTTCTGCGGTCATGAAATCCCATTTACCGTGACAACTCACAACAATTTGATTGTTGCGGACGTCGGCCTCGCCCACCGTTTTTTGCTCAAATTATTGTTGAAATTATGCATATCGATTACCCGATTTTACATCAAAATGCACAATGTACAAAATGAAATTTGAAAAGTCAAAGAAAAACAATTGAGCGCATCAATCGGCACTTTTGTAATAATTTCAAGTACATTCGAACAAACGCATCGACTGCATGACTGCCAGACTGGCTGATTGATTGACTGGCTGGCTAGCTAGCCGGCCAGCTGGAATGACTTTGGCTGATTGAGTTGTAGATACAACGAAACCAAATCGCGGCCCGGCCAAACAAAATGTAAAGCAGGCGAACGTTTCATTCGCAATCAAAAGCATCGGGCGGTGGTGGCGCTGGCGGCAGCGGTTTGCGGTGGTTGGCATGCCGGCTTGCCAGCTGAAAAGTTTTGTGCGATTGCCAGAGCGTCAATCGATGACAATTGAAACGCCTTTCAATCAAATGCTTCGCAAACTACAAAACCAAAACGACCACGCCCCCTCATCCACACGGCTCGAATGCCAGGACAGCCCAGTGAGACCGCCTGTCACTGCACGTGACAAACGCCGACAATCGCCGACAAACGACGGCTTTTTGGCGCTTGCATGTCACATCAATTGAAGCAGCCAAAGGAGGCTGGAAGGCCAGCCCAGCTATCGGGCGGCTGTATGTCGGCCTGCCGAGCTACCTGCTGGGTGGGTTGGGCTTTGGTTGGCTGGGCTACCCACTAATTTGCTTGCCAAGTGACGGCTTTTCATGTGGAGTCGGATGCTGATGAACTGCACCTTGTACCCAATTCATTTATATAAATTTCCTGGGAAAGGAAAAACTCTTTAATGCGCTTTGGCCAGGAAGCCAGGGAAATTTTCTTCCTTTACGCATTCGATGCCGATGGCCTGATTTCCATGGCGATGGCAAGCCCCAACTTTGTCGTTGGCCTCTTGCTTTTATTATAAAACGGCAGTGTCCCTGGCGGGGAAACGAGCGCATCCACAGGAAGCTGTAATCCCTCAGTGGGCCGAGTATCAAAGCTTCCACAATTAACCGGGGTTTCCTTGTTTTTCGATTCCTTGTTAGCGTTTTTTCGACACAACCTTTGCCCAGGAAATAGGAAACCCAATGGGCTGGGCGATTAGGCCCCCCAACCGACATCAAAAGAATCACAAATGCCACACGATGGATTTATGACGACGTCACGCAATCAGTCGGGTCCGTGGCTTCAAACCGGAAGAAAGCCTCGGAAGAACTTTGACTGGGGAGAGTCTTTTTGTGCAACATTAAAACACCGGGTCCAAAATTAATCTATGCAAATTTTCGTCGACCCGGGACCCAATTCAAGTGGTCTTCGGTCCAACAAGTAGATTTTGATCAAATTGCAAAGGACACGACGAAAAGGGAGACCGAAAGGTAAACGCCCCGCGTTGACGAGGACGCGACAAATGCTCAAAAAAAGGGGCGAGGATGAGTCGCATAATAGAAAATCGCTGTCATTAATCATTCGGCCGAAGGTGCCAAGCGTGTCTGACGTTAATCTTTGATGGACAAAGGAACGAGAAGCGACGACAAGGACGAGGTGGGCTGAAAGTCAACTAGGCTGGCACGGGGTAGGGCCGCCGGCGACTCTGCGGGTAAACAATTAAACGCCTCGACTTGACATTTGTTGTTGTCGTTTGAGCTGCCGCTGTTCCGGTTGATGTCGCGACAGCTGGCCGACTTTTGACACGTGTCGCATTCGGTTAACAGAATGCGGAAGAGCCTTAGGGAGCGGGGGGTTCTGGCTTTTCGGCCTTAATTAGAAAACCTAGCGATTGACCTTTCGAAGGATTTAATTGAATTCCAATTAATTTCGCAGAAGATTAAAATAAATTATTCGTGTGCGTAATTGCCAGGAAATTAAGTGTGAAATTAGCAGTTAATCGAAGGCCGCTAAATTCTACATAAAATATAAACAATCGAAAATCCTTCCGCTGGCGATATATTTCCCCCAATTCGACGCTTTTTAATGACCCACAGGTGTGCAGTTAAGAGTAAAAATCGCCTGCCTTGGATTCGCCAAGGACATTGCCTATTCTGCCCAATGAGCAGTTTCAACGGCCACGTAAATCTACTGACCACGTAATTTATATGCACTTTGATAGCAACAAGATGCAAAAGCCCTGGACGTTCTTCTGGCGTTCCCCTTGCATTATAAATCACCGAAGGCGCTCGAAAAGATACCGAAAACTTGGGGCGTTCTTATTGCAACGCTCAGTGCAGTCGACTAAGCAGTTTTGCAGTTCACAGTTTTCGGCTTATTGAAAGGCACGCGGACGTGGCCGGCCCAAGAAATGGACCCATAAATATGGTCAAGTGACTGCGAGCCCCACCCCTGCCGGCCCATTGAGTTGTATGAAATTTAGGGCGCCTGGGGTTAAAAACCCGAAAAACTCTCGCCTCGGGCTGAGACCCATTCATATGATTCATCTGGTGATGAAAAGGCCTTGGAATTTTGAAGTGGCGGTCACGCCAAATGTCAAGGACGGGAAACTCTCTCTCCCTCTCTGTTGCTATTTTTTTAGTCATCTTCGGGCGTCGGTCAAATGGAGCGTAAAACAAAAATTAACCACTGATTAGCAAAAAAAAAAAATCACTCATACGGCGCATTAGGCGCGGAGCAGACCAAGTGGAATGATGACCAGACGCTGGGTAATTATGACTAGACTATTTTCGGTCGG
The DNA here is from genome assembly GCA_037075105.1 of Lissocephala sabroskyi. NCBI lineage: Eukaryota > Metazoa > Arthropoda > Insecta > Diptera > Drosophilidae > Lissocephala > Lissocephala sabroskyi. Next base: position 79,649 of record JBAMCP010000157.1, on the reverse strand, counting down.
TATAAATTACAGTTTGGCAAACTCTCACACACACACACACATGCTCGCCTTGCCGCACACAATCAGTCATTTGAAGAGGAGTTGTCTGTTCTTTGATGGACTCTTGATGCTTTTGTGCGTCCATTCGTCTGTGTGATTGTGGGTGGAAGGCTGCATGTGTGTGCGAGTGCGGCAAGCAGCCGAATGCCAAGAACACACACCCAAACCAAGTTCAAAGACCTCTTGCCGTCTCGCTCTCAGTCGGGCCCGCCCAAGACCGGCTTTTTGCGGCCGGCCTAACATTTTCGAATTCGAACGCGAGCCACAACAGGGGCGAGGCTTTCGATAACCGAAAGGAGAAAATAAACATGGAGTCCACAGGACTCCAGGCGCCTCTGTTAAGCACCGAAAAGTTCGAACTGTAAGCGTACAGAATTTCGAAGGGGCCATAAGCCGCCCCTTCGGCTATGGGGCTCGGTTATTTTGGTGGAACTTAACCTCGATTCGGAGTTCGGCTAACTGTGCCGTGGCCGTCAGAAGTCGTTTGTGTTATGGAGCTGTTGGCGCTCCTGCGAAAGTTTCTGTTATCTTTCTATTTTTGTTGGGGGAGCCGTCGTGCGAGGGGCGTCTGTGTCGCTTCGCAAAGTTGTTGACAGGCATCTCAAGGCTCGACTCAACATAGTTTGCATGGAAATTAAAATAATCTTTAAGATTTATTGCGCCAGAAATAGCCCAGCCCCAACTGGGACCGTCTGCCATTGAAGACCTTAAAGCGGCGCAGCGGCATCAGCGCCGCAGTTATTTATGCAAATTAACACCAAGACATTGGCCCTGTCAAACGGAAACGTTTAAATATTTCAAGCTGTTTATCAAGACAAGTGCCTGCCTGGCAAATTGGCTGCCCGACCAGCAATTGGGTCAACAGAGGGAGCCTGCCGGTCAGTCAGGCTGCTTCTCTATCTTTTGTTGTTATTGAGTTGTATTTTTGTTAGAACTGCAATGCAGTTCCAACTTGTTGACTTGTTGCCCTGCCCCAACTGACAGAGGAAACGAAGTTAAAGAATTTTTTCCGAGAAACAGAATTGCAAAAGTTGTGAACGGTTTCCCCCATCTTCGCAGGCATCCAGCTTGCTTAGTGCTCCCTCCCCAAATCGACAAATATCAATGCTAATTATTCTCGAAAAGTAAATGTAACTTACTCATGGGAAATGCATCTCTAAATTGGCAATAAGTTCTTGGCTTGTTTACATACCTGCAACGACAAGAATTGTTAGGGAGAAGATTTAGTAAATTGACGGTTATTGGGAATATAGAAATGCAATATGGCAAATATTGGGCTGTCGGCAGTTGGCTGGCAAATGTTGCTGATTAACAGCAGCAACAACCACAAGCAGGCAGCTGAAGCCGAGCCGGCCGGGCGACGGAGTCGCATTCGGCAAACAACAAGCATAAATGATTGAGTGTCGACAATCAAGACAAATGGCCAAGAGCGTGCAAACAGCTCACGCACACACAAACACTCAGTGAGTTGGCCTGCCGGTCATCATGGCGTATGCGTTATACAAACCAAGTTTAAACTTAAGTGGCCAGTCAGGCAGTCCGGCAGTCAGTGTGTCGGGCAGTGCTCAAATTTTACGAGCGGCACTGCGAAAATCAAACTATTTGCAAATAGTTGAAAGCAATTCGATTGTTGTTGTTGATGTTGGCCACGATTGAATGCCAAAGGCCAACAAATCGCTGTGAAGGGCCAAAAGGCAATAAAAGCCCCAACGCCATGAGGGCGAGTGTGTGTCTGCCGGTGGCAGGACGAGGCAGGACGTGGCAGGACGTGTCAGGCAGTCGCGGCAATCACGCTGCCATTCCCAACATGACATGGCACATGAAAACATTATCGATATGATATGAGAGCGTTTAGTGCTGGGCTGTGTGCCCGCTGCTTTGGTTGTTGTTAGCTGTTCTGGCCGTCGGGCGGAACAAAGCGGCGTATACGCAATTTTCGATATTGAAACAGCCTGAGAAACTTTGCCAACCAACCGGCTGTATTATGCGTAGTCTTCTGGGTTTTTTTTTTTTTACGATGCCGCCACACACAGGCAATTTTTTATTGAGCACTTATTTCCACCCCAGAAATTAGAAAACTGCCTCGACAAACGCAACCTAATAACTTTTTGTGCTGCCTCCAGGGCTCTCTGACCTTTCCGTGAAGGCGAAAACAGCCCTTTAGTTTGCTTGGCAAAATATATGATGTGTGTAACCATTGGCCGGCCATAGGCCCACTCGTCGCCGGCTTGAGTGTTTGAATGCAAATTTCTTTTACTTGCCCGCCCGTGGGAAAGGTTTTACGACAGCCGAAGTTGGCTGGAATTGTCGGCAAAGGTTGAGGTTGCGGTAATGAGGACAGCGCGGCTAGAAGAACACTTTAATTCTCTTTAAGTTTCGTACTCCAAAGAGTAAAGAAGGATTCGAGCGCATTTCTAGAGCTGATGGATTCGGCGGCCGAATAATTTATAGCCTAGCTCTCCGTTTCTTTGATTCCATTCGCTCTTCCCCGTCCTGTCGCGGACTAAAGTAATTATTAAAACAGCCACATGTGGCGACAAAGGGTAAAAGGACCTGGCAATAGAACTACTCGCTTTTTTCCCTGTCCCGCTCGCTCGCTCTTTCGCGTTGGATCCCTTGGCTAGCTGCCTTTTTGGCCACTTAAAATTCCACTTGGTGCCAATTTGATGTGTTTGTTTGCTGTGTTGTGTTGCCAGTTTGCTTGGCGGCGTCGCCTGACGGCGCAATTTATGCATGAATCGGCAGACGGGGCCGACCGAAAGCAAGGGACGTGCAGACGCAGGGCCCACTAAGCCTAAAAGTATGCATAACTAAAAAGAGCACGTTTCACAGATAACAAAACAAAGCGCAGGCAAAAAAAAGAAACCCAAAGAAAACACGCCATTGATAGCTGTATTTCTCCGGCCCTGGGCGGGCCTCTATGTGTGGGCGGCTGGGTCCGAGGGTTGCCCAAAATTACATTTTTTGCGGGGGGCCAGACTTAAATGGGCAACGGTTGAGGGCATTTTCAGGCCAATGGCCAATGAAGCGGCCAGTGCACGCGGCACCAGCTGCTCCGAGAAGAGGGAGGGATGGCCGTGAATCGGGCACATTAAACATCACGAGAGAAGCGAACATCAAATGCAAAGAAGAAGGTTTTAAGAAAAGGCGAAAGCTGGGAGGGTGCGGGTAACCACAACAATGCAATGTAAAATAAACCCGACAAAAGCATTAAAGTGAAATTGCTAAACGAAAAGGAATCGCGACGGAAACGCAATGCAAAGTAAGCAGGAAAAATTCCACACAAAATAAAATCAAATCCCCCGGAATACCTGCAAACAAACTGGTAAACCAATAAACAACAAAATGCCAATACCCACAGAAAAGCAGAAAATAAAAAGCGAAAGTCGACAGGAACATCGGTGACGGCGATGGAGTCGCTCTGACTTGATGTTTTGCCCAACCTGATGCACAAACATGAAGAGCGCTTGTGTAGAAAATAAAAGTCAGCAGAATGCGTTGGAAATTTAAATTTCGATTCGCAACAGTAAGGAAAAATGGTGGCCATGTTTTTTTAGACGGCAAAAAGGCAGAGAGCTGCATGAACAATTTGACGTCCTGCAGCGGCAGCACAAATTTTCTTTTTAATTCGCTTCAGCAACAAATGCAAGAAATAATGCATATCAATTACAATGGAGCCGGAGGGAAGCCGTCTCCCTTTTCCATTTACATATCTCGGCATTTAACTATGTTTTATGGGCCAACTAACCAAACAAGCCGAGCCAAAATAAAAGGGCCGCTTGGCAGGCGGCCGGCTGCAGTCGCTCATTGCTGTTGTTGGTGTGGCTAAAATTGGCAAACCAAAGCAACAACAGCAGAACAATCATCCCCTCCATCCGCCACCAAAACCGGCTGCAGCCTGGCCAACAATCTACCAACTTTTTTTGCGGGCCGGGCAGTTACATGAATTTCAATATTTGTTATCCCAGGACCAACCTACCAACAATTGGGGCGGCTGGTGGACCAACATTCATGGTAATTTACATGCACAGACAAATGCAACAACAACAGCAACACAAACAATAACTGTTAAAGGCATCGTTTTTAATTTTCATTTTCATGGCCAAAACGGCGACGGGCTGACGCGCCGCAGCCCATGGATAAATTTTAATGCCGCGCTAAAAAGTAGGCAAAGGAAAATTTCGTTTCAATTTGCCAGCGCATCAGCGAGGGTGGCTTTTTTGCGGCCGTGTGTGTGGGTGTGTGTGGGTGAAACAATTGAAACGACAGAAAAATCCTCCGAAAATACGACCACCAAATTGATTGCCATTTCAAGGCTGCGCTTTTTAATGAACTGCAAATAAAAGCATTCGGGAAAAAAATCTTGCAAAAATTAAAAAGCTCATTCCCCGAAATGCTGGTGGCAATTTTGTTGTTGTCATGGCCCCGCCGACTTCGACTGTCGTCTAGCAATTTGGCATTGAAATTTATATTCCTTTCTTTTGCGTCGTTCGCTTCCCACTCGCATTTGTTTGCTGGCTGGTAAACTCATAGAAATGGTAAACTGACTGAAGGACAAGCCAACGACAAACAAACCCGAATCGCAGGGACAATTGCCAAATATTGGTATCCCCAAATTACACACAACATCGTATGTGTGTGTGAGCGGCGCGGGTTCTATGAAATTGGATGGATGCTGGTGGCTCCTAGGCAAAATGTTTTCCATGTACACGCACATTTATTTACCAGCGTGTGGGAAATTGTGGGCAGGACTTTTTGCATGACATGCGCTGCGGCAACTACGTGGCCAACATGGCGCACAAGAAACATCCCAAAAGCCAAATGCACTTCACAAAACACACACTCGCACTGCATAAACACAAAACACCCACAGAATCGCACGCCCCCTGGCAGACCGAGAGAGGCTATTTAGGTCGCCACGTGTGTGTGTGCGGGTGTGCGGTGAGCGGGGTGTTGACGGGTGTTTGCCGCCTGCTTTGGTCGATGCGGTCAATATTTATATGCTGCCTGGTAGTCGAGCTACTCTGGTCCCCGAACCGGCGACAAATGAACTGATTACGAGATTGATGGCGAACCATCTAATTGAAATTGAAGCTCCGATCGTTCAATTCATTTTCAATTTGCTTATTTTTCGATTCATTTTCGTTCTCTCCCAAATTCATCAAGCAAAGCGGAAGGAATTTTGAATATAAATTTCGAACTCGGGCTAATTCAGACTTTACTCTCTTCCTGTTTTGGCCTTTTAATCTTCTTGCTATTAATTTCATGCTGCACTAAATCTGAGCGAGTTTCTTGGCCGCACACACTGAATATAATAAGCTTGCTTTTCAATTTCCTCAATCCTCCTTTCCTTCTTGCAACCGCCACTTTTCTCATGGGATTCTGATTTCAATCAGCACTTCGCTGAACCTACAATTAGCCCATCTTGAAAGACAACCCGAACCCAGCAATTGAAGCATTGATACAGCTTAAAGCATTGAATTTGAAGCAAAGAGTTTCACTGTCCGTCGATATAGAAATAAATTCAAGGGTCCGCCTCCAGCCGGCGTGGCTCTAACCACTGTGTCCACAGCTAAGTGATCGGAGTGGGCGTTGGCGAGTATGCAAATAAAGCCGAACAAATTTCATCGAATGCAACACAAATAGAAGGACCGACGGCCATTCATTTTACGCAAGCATTGCCGCTCCATGTCATGTCCAAATGAACGGAATGGCCAAGGAAAAAACAGATCAGCGAACAACTTGGTATTGAGTGGCCGCGGAAAATGCATTTAACCTGCTGGCCGGTCGACAAACATTCCTGGCATTTTCAATCTGCCCCAGGCCAGCGAAACTTTTGTAACGAACTATTTACTTAAAAAATTGCCCGGCCCACTGACCATTTGCATAAATGCAGCAAAACTGCAACAGCAGAACGAGCAGCGCAGCGCGGGGCGGGCAGAAAAAATAGCCAAACTTTTTGAACTCTCGAGAGGACCAAATTGTTCTCTTTTTAGTTATCTTTTAACATGAACATAAAATTGCCACTCCCACGCCGGCTCTGACCTGCCGCCGAGCTGGGCAATAGAAAACTCAACTCGGCCGCAGGCCAGAGGCGTGAGCCGGTCCGTTTGTCCCGCTGCTTAATGGCCAACTGACCGAGTGATGGGAGGGCAAAAAAAAAAAAGGATAAAGCGCCCCTGGGCAATTGCCATTCTCACTCACCTGAATTGGGTCCGTTGCTGTTGGGACGGGCCGAGGGGGCGCCGTCGCGGGCCTCCACCTCCAGGGCGTAGGCGCCCTTCTTTTCCCTGTCGAATACGGTTTTGGTGAAGATCTCGCCGCTTTGCAAATTAATTTCGAAGAACTCTTTGCCCTCGTTCCGCGGCGAGTCGACGATGTAGTAGTAAACCTGAAAGAGTCGACAAGAAAACCAAAATTAAAGTTTCTGTTTTAGACGCCAGGCAAGGCCATAAAATTGCCCAGTCGACAGTGGCCGAGCGGTCGACTGATAAACCACTAGATGCCAAAGGATTATCTTGGCCCGATTGAGTAGAAGGATACTCCGTCGGGGTTTCAAGAAGGAAATTAAAATTGACATTGGATGGGTGCCGGTGCCGGGGCAGCGGACAAGGGAGAATTTAATTACTCTGCTCGACGCCATTAAAGCGACCCCTGCTGGACGGCGAAGGGGAAAAGAAATTATAATAATGATAATCAAATCCGAAAAATTCCAGAAACGAGTGCGGATGTCCGCGTCTACTGGCCCTCGTCCACCCGCCGCGCTCGACTATAAATGAAAACGCTAATTAGTGCGGACATTTCACGCGTACATGAAAATTACTTGGCCCGAGGGTGGCCAGCACGAATACTCGTACTCGTAATAATAAAAAGAGCAACCCAGACGCGCGGCCTGCCCTGTCAAGTGCACAAAGCCAGTGCAATGGCCGAGAAAGCGAGTGGCAGTTCATTTGGCATTCAGCAGCCTTCAGTTTTGGCCGCAGTCGCTGTGTTTGCCCAGCGGCACTCCAGACTTTTCGCTTAGCATATCCAACGGAAAAGCGTGTGAAAATTAAAGAAAAGAAAACCCGCTTTGACATTTATTAGCCGGCCCAGGCGGCGACAACTGACTTTGTAAATATGAAAAGCACTCAAGGTGGAATTAATCGGCTTTAAGTCCTCAACTGAGCTATGCAAAAGCTTTAATACTCCCGCTGTCGTGGGCGTGGTCGGCCCAGTGTCATTAATTTGCCGGCAATCTGTTGGCACTTCCGCTGGCCATCTTTGTCGATTTGCTTTCGTCAATGGATTTTATTTTTTGTGGGAAAGAGGGAGGGGGGACTTACCTGATTATTGGGGAATGTGCCGTCCTTGTCGATGGCATTCACCTGGGTCACTTTTGTGCCAATCGGTTCGCCCTCGAGCACAGTTTCCTGTTCGCGCTCGGTGAACAAGGGTATTTCGTCATTAACATCCTCGAGCATAATGTAAACGGTCGCTTCCGATGCCAATTGCTGGGCTCCATTGTTCTGCGAAAAAGAGACGAGAGGAAAAAAATCAGGATATTGCCATTAAATTTCCTTTTAAAAAGCGCGAGCAATTTTTTTTTTTTTCAATTTTCATTAAAGGACTTTTCCGCATTTCGGGAGTTTTGTCACGTGCGTATTGTGTTGCCGGGGTCTTTAATTAATCAATAGGCTCACTTAAATTTGCATATTAATAAGCTCGCTTTGAACTTCCTTATGCGGCCTTCAGATGTCCCAGGGCCGTCGAGTTTTTTATATCAATTTTGAAATAACTTTGTCGTTTATTTTTATTAAAAATTTCCGGCATAGTTTACGAATGCTTGCGTCGGTTAATTAAATATCGTTAATTTGCAATATGCAATGGGATTTTTGCAAAACCGACCGACAATTTCTGCGGCGAGTTTTGCAAAAATTTAATTTAATTCCAAACACGCTAAAAACCCCTACAGCCCTCAAATGCAGCCCGTTGGCCGTTTTTCATTTATTTGCATTTGACATAATTGCGAAAGTTGAATTTCCTGTGAGTTTTTTTGCGCTGTGCCTTTTTCGTTGTGGGCACATAAAATTTTATTTTAGTTTGCTTAATTTCTCATCGACTTTTGCGGCGAGGGAACTGCAAATTGAAAATCCGCCCCTGACAGCCCGACGGGGCGGGGCGGGCCAACGGGTCGGAGGCGGATCTGTGCGATTGATTAGACAAATCGAATCAATCAACAACAAACAGTGAGTGGCAAACATTCGAGGCAAATGCAAAACGAATACCCCAAAATATATTCGCATTTATTGTTGGACGAATTTAATCCCAGGGCTTTCGGCAATCACAGCTCGGGATTTCATACAAAATTCAATACATTTGATATTTTAGACATGTGAAATCAATAAAACCGTTATGTTTACATGCCCCCCCGAAGGAAGGATGGAAGGGGAATCGAGAACGCCGATGGATCAATCAAACGGCCACGAACCGTCTGAGAATCCAATGAATTATTCAGGGAGTTGCACAGCAGCTGGCAATTAAAGTTCCCTTGTAGTTAAATTTAACAACAAAACTCATGAATATTTGTGCGCGGCGCTTATCTCAGCGAGGGAAAAATGAAATGTCCCGCGTGCGTGTTAATAAATTCACAGCTTTTATCAATAGAACAAATTGCGCATAAAAATAAATTATATAAATATTGCAGCAATTGAATCTCTAGGCGCCATAAATTCCCAATCGCACCAAATGCATAATTCACACACACGCATTCATATTTACACTTTTGTAAACACTTCAAATGAACCAGCAGCCGGCCAACAACAACCGACAGCTGCATACTCTACAATCGAAATAATCTTAGCTCCAAAGAACAATGGCAATTCCTTCGGGTCTTTTACTTCTGACAAGCTAAACGGGCCTAGGAAAAAGGCGATAATGAGGAGGAGAAAAAAGCTCCTTATATTTTTCGGTACTGAATTCTTAAATCATTTAAACGAATTGCTTTTAAGAAGCTTATGAAAGGAGCTCAAGTTCTAACTTGTTCTCAAATCGCTTGAACGATCTAGAAAACTAAATGTACCCTTTCGCAGGGTAAAGGGTATAAAAAAGAAACTCAAGTGGCTGAGTGCGAGGAAGTCGGGCGTGTCGTGTTGGCATACCACAAAAACACTTTAAATAATTTAAAATATTTCCATGTTAAATTTTGCAATGACAAAACACACACCCAATCGCTGGAGATTCGAGGAGCAGCCAGTGCGCCTCATTTCGTGTTACATCACATTACATTTAATTAGCTGCATTAATGCGAATACGAATGCAAGTGCTTTGATTCGACTGTACAATTAGCAGAAAATTAATTCTCGTAACTTTAGCCTTGGCCTGGTCTGTTCATTTAGCAGCTGATTTGTTTATTTTGTTGCGACGAGTGGGTCCCCCGTGCGGTGGCCGGTCAGCCGCCGCGATTGGAGTTGAGTTCATTAAAATTTCAGCGATTTGTTTTAAATTTGCCTTAAATGATTTTGCTGTGAATAGCGTGACTAATGAGCTGCATTAGTGGCAGCCGAGTGCGCGCAGCAAGAGAGAGAGAGAGAGGGAGGCGAAAAGTTGACTTTGATTGAATTCCAATTGAAATGGCGAACACGCCGAGGCAAAAGTTTAGGACTCAATCAACGCCGCGAGTGGGGGCGGCTCGGCTCTGGCAATCCTTTCAGAGGACCCCCGGGCCACACATACATTCATTTGCATGCTTGCAGACGAACTTGGCGCAAGTAATTAAAACTTTTCAAATAAAATAATTACAAACGTATCTGGCAGTTATTTTCGAATACAAAAGTCAAATACACGCCGGTCCGTCGACTCGCAGCCTAATTGAGTCTCAGCGAAAGCTCCAATTTCTTTTCATATTTGCTTGGCATTCTGTGTTTTTCCTTGGGTTGGTTAAATTTTAATTTACTTTACTCACCTCGACTCGGATGGTTAAATTGTACTCTTTGATGCTTTCATAGTCCAACGGATGATTGACTTTTATGTCGGCCCAGGTGTCGCCGTTGTCCGGCCTCTGCTGCAGGTAGAATGTGTGAAACTTGTTCGTCTGGGCCGTCGACCCAGGCATTAGCCTGTAGAAGACCGTCGGATTGCCCTCGATGCCCGAACTGCAGACGTTGGCGGTGACGAGGACGCCGGGGACAAATAAAATGTAAATATTAGTAAGACTCAAAGTGGCGGGGGATTAAAGATTTTTGTGTGTCGTTAGAGAACAAAAGATCAAAAATTTAAAAGTATTTAAGTATTTAGTCTACGAAATGAACAAAGTAAATCAAATCTTAGTTTTGTAAGTAATCTAAGTCGGTTGACAAAAATCAAATGTTCGTTGGGCAATTGGGAATTCAATTAGTGGCAAAAATAAGCTCGAAAAGTGAAAGGAAAATTTATGGTCTCCGTTGCCGATTGAAATGAAGAAAAACAAAATCCACGGCACTCTCACATGCGACATTGCAAAATACAAAAATTCTGATTTATGGCGCTTGGCGTGGCAAACGAAAATTAAATTTAAAAGATTCCTTCAATGCTCTCAGTTGGTGCACAACAAAAAATCTCCGAGCTTCTCTCGCTCAAGCTCCTCGGTGCTAGTAAAACAGAAAAGATTTCTCGGGGAAGACGAAAAAAGCAAAACGAACCAAGTAAAATGCGAATAAAAAAACGGCCTCAAAAAATCTAATTGCCATTTGAATGTCAAAAAGTTGACGGTACACGCGTACAACCAACAACAAAAATGCGGAGCTGGGCTCAGGAAAGTGATGAGGGGCCAGGATGAGAAGGAGCTGCCTCCAGGAGCAGCAGAAGTTTGAGGTTTTCGGCGATGGTGATAATGAAAAACGAATTAGGCAAAAGAGCGCATCGGAAGGCGCAAACAAAAACCATATAAACAGGAGCTCTCGGGAAAAATGGAAAATCTTTTATTGTTGTACACACGCTCCGGCGCTTGGGCAACACTTGCAGCTGACAGTGGCGGGGCTGGTAAGAAAAATGAAAACTGTCAGCCAGCATGAAAAACATTGCCAAGGCCGAAAGCATAAAGAAACAAAAGTAACCGAAATCTTTGGGAAAGATGGCGGGAGGAAGACGGTTGGCGGCGGTAAGGATAATGGAAAATGGCGGCTGATGATGATGTGGAAATGAATTGAATTTGTGTTTCTGAATTTTTCGAGTGGCCGGTGTATTTATAAATCGCGGGATCTGTTTTATCTCAGGGGCGAGTGTCGATCTTACAGGTGTTGTGTGTGTGTGTTGTTTGTACACTTTAAGCTTGATGAGGGCCCAAATGGTTGCTACGACTTCTGTTCAACTCAAGAGTGGAAAATTAAGAAGCTGCTAATTTCTAAGGCGATTAAATGTTCTCTAAACAAACCGAAAAAAATAAAACTAAACTGTCCCGCGAAACCTGATGACTGTCTTGGGACAGCCTGACCCTTGGCTTAATTTATTTTCCCAGCCCTACAGCGTGTCCTGTGTGTGTGTGTGTGTTTGTGTGTTTTGGGTGTTCTTGTGTGTTGGCTGGCACACAATAAACACTTGAAAGTGCGCACATTAAGCGCTCTCAGCAGGAACAAGCACAATTATTATGATATACACGCTCTTGAAAATGCGCTTGGCTGGCTGTTTGCCCTCCCCCTTTCAAGGGGGTTCAGGGGGAGGGAGGGCTTCTCGTCTTAATAGCATCTTCGCTACAAATTCAAGTGGATAAAACGAAACCTAAAAACTCACGTAAAAACGAATTTACAGTTTGGTGCTGGGACAAGATAATTGCAAAGTAAAAAGGATATCACAATAAAACTAAAACCAACAAACATCACGAAGAACACCAAGGTGAGGAAGAAGAAGACCAACAAGCAGAGTAAAGCAACCCAAATGCTGTTTCCAAATTATTATACGCTTGCGGTGGCAATGGCGGTGGCTCGTATTTAGCATAAATGGAATGCACTTAGCGCTAAGACTAACTAAACGTCGTCTTGCCGTCTTCGTGTTGCTGTTGGTGTTGTTGCAAGGGTGCAGGTGGTTCTACGGTGCGGATGTGCAACGTGGGTGCGGGAAAGGGTGGTCTAGTCTATTTTTTGCGGTTCAAGTGCATTGCTTTTAACGGCTACCGCTAATGTGGCCGGGAGGGGGGAGACACCGAAAAGGAGAAACGAAAAAAATAAAACAACTCCGGCTCCCCACAAACTGACGCATAATTAAAATGTCAGAGCCATGTGGCCGCGGATGAAGCCCTGGCCAGCCGCTAAGTTTATGCAGTCAGTCAAGTGCCGGCGAGCTGTGGCAAGTTTTTAATTGCAATACAAAAATGGCAAACAAAAGTTTATTTCAAAACCGAAAGAAAGAAAGAGCCACAAAAAACGCTTTGATTGCCGCAATGCTGGTCGCCGGCAGATAAATCTCCGCGGTTAATTCAAATGCCCAGACTGTGGGGTCAACATTGAAAAGAAAATTGCTAATTCTGAGGCGGTTCTTTGGGGGCAGTTCTTGTGCATTTCGTGTGGTTGTGCAAAGGTGTTCGATAGGCGATTTATACTGGTGCGTTATATGAGGATTCAGTGCAGTTTATAAATGACTTAAGTGGGGGGATCGGAATGGGAAGAGAGGAAACTTTGGTGGCCCGGTTTGCTTAAAGGAATCTAAGTTAAAATTACATCTAAGGTGACACAACATTGAGTGCAAACAACGACAAGCCAAACACTCGAATAAACTAGCAGAAGAAAAGAAAAACATAAGTAAATTCTTTTGTTTTGGGGGCCGTTGAAAGTAAAGGGAAATAAAAACCTAATGAGTTCTTAATGTATACAAAAATATTATAGCTAAACTGTAAGCAAAAATTGCATTGAAAAATTGCATTTGATGGTTTTCTGTTTTTGTTTTTTTTGTTGATGTAAAAGTTGCACTAAATCAACAGACCTGGCTTTGATCGAGACGACTTTGCCGCCGACGGGCATATTTTCCTTGACATAAATCGGCCCGTAGACGGTATTGTCCCAAACTGGTGGATTGTTGGCTCGATCGACCACATCGATCTGAACTTCGACCGTGCGCGACAAGGGCGGGTAGCCTTTGTCTTGGGCCATGGCCTCTAATTTGTAAGTCTCCCGCTGGATATTTCGGTATATTTTGCGGTTTTGGTTTTCAAAAATTTAATTGGTAATTTGTTTCAAAATCAGGCAAGCGTTGCAAAAATTTAGTAACATCGTAGGTTTTTGTTTTATGTTTAGAAAAAGGCAAAAAACAAAATTATGTAAATTTAACTTTTGTGAAAATATGTAAGTTGTTTTTTTTTATCAAGATTGAAAATCTCGAGGTTGCAATGAAAATCATGAGAAAAAGTTGGAAATAAAAAAAGACAAAGCCAACACCGTTAGCGGGAGTAGATCAAAAATGAATGAGACTATCTTAGATGTAAAGAAAAAATATAACAAACATTTCGATTTGTATAAAAATTGATTTTCTATCGCAGTGCAAATTAGTTTTTTTTTCAAGTCTCGATCCTAGCCTTCCAAAAATAAACTCGAAACTCGAAATTAGCCTTTTAAGTATTTCCAAAAATAAGAGATAAATATTTAACCAACGAAAAAACACATTTAACTTGACACTGAAAGTGAAACCGAAAAACAGGAAGGTTGTGCATTTGTGATTACAATTTCCATAGCGTACTCATTGAAGAATCGATCGGTTTTTGTTTTTGAGAACGACGACTATTGCTTTTTAACATTTTTGAAAACCTCTTTATCGCTTCGAGGCCACAATTACCATCGTGTAAACTTGAAAAAAAATACCATCACCAATTTTCCTTTACCCAGAAAACACCTAACCGTTGAAAGGGAAGCTGAGGCCAATTGAAGTGATTCGTGTGGTGTGTGTGTGTGAGTGTTTGAGTGGGTGTGTTTGGAGGGATGGGAAGTTGCTCGAAGTATCAGCAGCAAAATTCAAAAGCACCCGTCAACCCGACTGGGCTTCAAAAAGGCAAGGCAGGTGGCCGGAGGCGTGCAGCAAACACCAACGGCCAGAGACAGATTTCCGCCAATTTTTCAAGTTTCGGGGGAGAGAGGTTGGATCCTTTGGGGCAACTGGTGGTTGCTTGGGCGCCTTTGAAACCGAACTGCTTTACCGACACCCGACAGAAAGTTCAATAAAAGCTTTCCCACGGTTCGGGCCGCATGTTAAAAATACATAGAAGCTTAAGGAATAATGTTAGTTTGCGGCTTTCAAAAGCGGCCGTTTCAAAAATCTAACTAGAATTAAGTAAGTTCGCTGCTGGCAGCTGTTAGGAAAGATACTTCAGTTCACGTACAGATTATGGTAGTAGTGGTTGTGTTAGTGTGTTGGCGTGTGTGAGTGTGTGTTTGGGGCTATACAAACCTTGCCTTAACCGATGTTACAACCGTGCCCACAGTCACATTCTCGCGTATGTGTATGGGCCCGTAAATACTCTTGTCCCAAATGGGCGGCTTATTGTTCCGATCGACGACATCTAATTCGACATCAACGTCGGCGTACGACGGCGGATCCCCACGATCCGAGGCGCGCACACGTAAACGGTAACGGTCGCGCTGTAGATTGATCGATCGATACATTGATCAGAGTGTGTGTTTTGTATGTTTGCGTGTGTGTGTGATGGATGAGCAGTGTATAGAAATAGTCGGGTTACATTGAAGGTTAGTTTGCATTAGCCATAAACAATTAACAGCGTGGGTTGTTGCATTGGATGGCGGAGACAGGGCCGTAGTCGAGGCATGAACCCCAGTTTATGGCGAGGGTTTTGTTAGAAGGCAGGGCGGTGTGTGTATTGGATAGCGTTACGTTACGTTACGATGTCAAGTTGTTACGTTACGATTACGTTATTTACGGCATCGTTGTTTCGGTTTGAATCGTTATTTTTGTTATTTCAGAACACAATAAAAAAAGTAAGAATTAAAACATACATAAATATCATTGGGAGTTACTTTTATGGCGGTTACAAATTCGGAGAGGATTAGGGTTTCGGGGAATTAGTCACATTCAATCAACTAAACGGTTGCACACATGGCAGGGAAGTAACTGATTTCTGACGAGACTCAATAATGGCGGTCCCTAGATTTTATGTACAACATCGAAAGATCTTTCTTTCGGCCTGGTTAGATGTCGAGGTTAGCTTACAATTCGTGTGCGAATGGCTTTTCGGAACTGGCTTGGTGGCTTGGTTAGCACAGCAACAACGAACACTGCGTAGGGTATGTAAAATTCGGTTTACTTACAGGATAGCAACCCTAAATTGTCGACACCGTCAAATATGAAAATACAAATGAAAAGTTAAATTCTCCGTCTCCTAAGCTAACCTCGCGCGATCTCTCGAAATCAAAGCGAAAACTCAGTTAACCAAAAAGTTAAAGGTGCAGTTAAATGATAAAAGTTTCTTTAAAATCGGCAGGTCTTGTGGCCTCCCTACCGGCGGGGGGCCCTGGCGTGGACATGCAAAAATGCGTACAACAAAAATGCATTTCGCAAATCATACGAGAAAAATATTGGAAAAATCTTAGAGCTACTCTAAATCAAAAATCGTCGACAGTTAGAGACCGTCAAAAATTGGCGTAGTCTCGGCAAAAATTCGATTGGGTCGGGGGGGAGGAAGGATTTAAATTAAAAGGGTTTTTGTTTGGCAACAAATTCTACGAGAAATTTCAATTTCTGTGTTCAAAAAGAATTCACAACGATGCTCAAAAATATTCGTGATCGTTTTTTAGGGGGGCTTTTTGGGTTTCTTGTGTCTTTTGGCTTAAGTCTAAGATCCTAGCAGCAAAAATTTAAAGCATTAGTTGGCGGTTATAAGCATTCGTTTCCCTAAGCTGTTCGGGGTGGGCAGAGACTGCGGGTTTGATGGTCGGGTCGTTTCAAAAAATGTTAAAAATCAATCGCTTGGCATTTTGCGTTTGCATCATTCGTTGCCAATTCGTTGTTGTTGGTATTGTTGTTATTTTTTACGCACTATAAACTAAACAAAAATTAAAATAAATAAACTCGAAACGGAAGTAAACGGTAAGAAACGAAAGGACTTCTTTGCTTTCGAAGTGGCAAAAAAACTTGCACTGCTTTGTGGTCAAATTTCCGTTTCGAAAAAAAAATCACTTGACTTGTTCCTGCGGTTGCCCAAAATGCGGCCAAAATTTCGAATCACAAACAACAGAAAAGTGCAGTTTTAAATCGAAAAGAAAACGGAAAGCGAAACTGTAGCCAAGCCGTGGCTGCTGGGACCTCCGCTCGGCGCTAAGCGCCTCTCACTCCCAATCGTTAGTAAGAAAAGAAGAAGTTCTTTTTCGAAAATCAAAAGTATTCGAAATTCAAAATCAAAAGACTCGGTTAGTGGGGAGTTGGAAATCATAAGACGGGTAGGCCACGAATCAAATCACTCAAATCGAAAAGCAAACACTTACGTCAAGCGGCTTCTTCAGCACAATCCAGCCGGACTCGGCCTGAATATCGAAGTACTCCAGATCGTTGGGGTTGAACGGGGCACTCAGGCTATAGACAATGGCTCCATTGTTGTCGGCATCCTCGTCGGAGGCTGAGACGCGCAAGATGTTGGTGCCAATGCTGGCATCTTGCTTCACATTCTCCACGTATTTCTGCAAATCACAGAGTGTTAATTTCTATTTGGTGGACAGAAAAGAAAAGCGAACTCACCTGCCGATCGAAGAGCGGCGGATTGTCGTTGACATCGGTGATCTCGACGGTGAAAGAGCAGACGCCCTCGAGGCTGGGATCGCCCTGATCGGTGGCTTTGACCGTCACCGAGACGAACTTGCCGTCGTCGCCCTCGCGATCGAACACCTTGTTGGTGGACACCTCGCCGGTCTCCTCGTCCACGGT
Organism: Lissocephala sabroskyi; assembly: GCA_037075105.1. Taxonomy (NCBI): domain Eukaryota; kingdom Metazoa; phylum Arthropoda; class Insecta; order Diptera; family Drosophilidae; genus Lissocephala; species Lissocephala sabroskyi. The sequence continues at coordinate 62,741 of JBAMCP010000157.1, read as the reverse complement.
GAACTTGGTGCCCTTCTGGTTCGGTTGCTGGACAATCGAGTATTTGACCTAAAGCGAGAAGTCAATGAAAGTTTCATTAAATCAACAAATTACAATAATTGCCAGCCACGCCCGCTGCCGACATGCAAGTGCACTTAAAATGCCAGAGCAATGAACTCGCCGATAAGCCATCTCGGCACGGCATCACCGACCGCCCAACCACCCACGCAATTATGAATTTGCGGCTCTTATAATCCTCACACACTCACCTGACCGTTGACACCTTTGTCCTCGTCGGTGGCGACGACTTTAATCACCGGACTGCCATTGGGGGCGCCCTCCTCGACCTTGGGATAGTAAGTGCCGCAGTCCTTGAAGACGGGCTTGTTGTCGTTGACGTCGGTGATGAAAACCACGACCACAGCGGTGGACGTGTGCATGGTCTGATCGCCATTCACACAACACGATCCGTCGTCCATGGCGGTCACGTTGAGCTCGTACTTGTCGCGGTCCAGCGAGATGGCCTTGTTGTGCAGGCGAATGACACCCGTGATGTCCTCGATCACAAACTGGCCGGAGGAAGTGCCGCCGCCAACGAAGCCGAAGCGCACATTGTCGCCGTCCTTGTCGGAGGCCACCACGGTGGTCACCAGGGTGTTGGGGCCGGCGTTCTCGTCCACGTTGGGCGTGTAGACTTGCTGGGAAAATTTGGGCTCCTCGTCGTTCTTGTTCTTCGTGTAGACGCGGACAGTGGCAGTGCCTGATTTTGGGGGCTCGCCCTTGTCCTTGGCGGTGACAATGAACTCGTAGTAGGCATTGTTGTTGTCGGCATCGAGCTGCTTGTTGTTGACGATGATGCCATTGGAATCGACGGCGAAGTGATCGTCGGAGACGAGGTACTCGATCTCGGCATTGGCCCCGGAATCGGCGTCCATGGCCTTGACCCGCAGAATGCTCGTGCCGAGGGGAATGTCCTCGTCCACGTTGTGGGCCTGGTAGTCGGGCAGCTCGAATTTGGGCGCGTTGTCGTTCACGTCGGTCACTCGAATGGTTAACTGAAAGGCCAAGGAAATGTGAGTGGATTGATCACTTGAATTGGTTTGTCTGCTTACCTCAACGGATGTGGAGAAGCCGCCCGAGTCTTCGGTGGCCGTGACAATCAACGAGTAGACATGCGGCTGTCGCAGATCCTCGAAGTCCAGCTCCTTGGCCAGCTTTACTATGCCCGACGAGGGGCCGATATTGAAAGTGCCAGCACCCTGGCCCTGGGCCTTCAAGGTGTAGCGAATCTCGCGGTCCGCAAACGACTTGGCCTTCACCGAAATGATGCTGCAAGCAAAAGAAATTGAATTCCAATCCTCGCTCTGTTTTTTTGCTCTACTTACTCAGAGTCCTTCTTCTGGTTCTCGGGTATCTCGGCCTCGTAGCTGGGCATGTAGAACTGCGGGGCCCGCTTGCCGCCCACAATCGACAGCCGTTCCTCCGGCGTGCTTTGGAAGCGGCGATCGTCGACCTTTCCATTCTGATCCTCGGCCTTCACGTACAGCACATACTCCATGTCCAGCTGGAAGAGATCAGTGCCGCGGGTGCGCACCACACCCGACCGCTCGTCCACCTCAAAGCGACCGCCGGTGCGATCGCGCACGATGAAGTAGTGAATGTTGTGGTCGGTGTCGGGGTCGCGGGCCTGCAGGGTGAAGACGGGGGTGTTGGGCGGGGCGTTGAGCTGGACAACGGCCTGCATGGGCAGGGGACGGTTGATGAAATAGGGCGGCTCGTCGTTGACATCCTTGACCAGGATGATGACTCTCTGGTTGTCCGTGTATTTGATGCCCGCTGGAAATAGAAAAGCGACAAGAACTTTAGATATGTTGGACCAGCTGATGCATTAACATTACAATTCGAATCCCTTTGGAATATTTAAACTGCAACTGCTGGTGAAATTTAAGGCGCTTACCTGCCACCCGCCTCTGAGCGAAGGCAGTGAGCTGGTAAAGCAGCCGGGGGAGGCGCCCCAAGGTCTGGCGGTCTTTAAAAAGGGGTACAAAAATCAATAAGTCCACAAAGAAACTGCCCGTCAACCCTGCAGGGCTGGCTACCTTTGCGAATGTCTGCACCGGAAAATACCAATCAGCGTGTTGTTGCTTTTGTTGCCGTTGTTGGTGGCAAACAAAGCAGCCCTACAAAAAGGGGCAGCACCAAAGGACCCACAGCAAAGTCGTGCCGTCATTTACCCCCTGTTTCCACTTATTAAAAAACGTGTAGAGTCGTCGACAAATAAGACGAACGATTTGCCAGGCTGGGGTCCGGGTCCCGGGTCCGACGGGCTCCTTCAAAGGCAGACATTTGAGCAGAGCAAAGGACCGGGCAGAAGTAGCATCGTGTGTAATTTGTGAAGTGCAGCAAGTAAACACCGAGGAGAAAGAAAAACTCGCCAGGTGCTGGATAAGCTTAGAGATCCTCTGACTGTTGGTTGGTTGGTGGCCGGAGCCATTTAGCCTGGAATGCCTTTTGCAAACTTAAAGTGCCAAAATAATTTTGCTCAACAGATTGGCCAACAAATTCCGGCCCGGAGGCGTCCGGTGACAGAGAATTCTTGGCGGTTCTTGGGTGTGGGCGTGGGCGTGGGGAGCGCCAAGAACAAAAGAAAACAACTTTGTATTTACCTTGCTCGTTGGGATTGAAACTAAGGCTTTTGTGAGTTTTCCCAGGGCTTCTTGGGTAAACAAAAATAAGCACAAAGTTTCAATTTAAATAATATGAAATGCAGTGTTTTGAATACAAAAATGAAGCATTGTTATTTGTGGCTCGGCTCAATGTCTGTGAGGCGGGGGCACCGAGACGACGCTTGCTGTGCGCCAACACGGCGGATGTCCGGAACGACAATGTGTGTGTGTGTGTGAAGCTCTTTGTCTGCCGCTCCAAAGCCCCCCATGGAAATGCATGAAACACAGCGAGGGAAATGAGGACCAAGTCCTAGTTAGCTGCTGCCGCAGTCCAGGAAGTTCCCACACATAAGCCATTGACCGATTATGAGGAAATGTTTCTCAAATGAACCCAACCCACGCCCAAGTTTGTCTTCATATCTTTAAAATCTTAAGGAGTCTTAGGTTGTTATTTAAGGAGTTCCCAAGGCTTCCTTTCAAGGTCTGCGTGGGACTTCCTACAAAAAATATTGCCTTCTTCTCAGAGCATCTGTTGTGGGTTTAATAAGATTTCGAATTGGAGATCAAAAGATCGGAATCGGATGAGAATTTTTATAGCCCAGAATGGATTCTTAAGACTTCAAAATATTTTCAAAACTAACCCATATTATTGCTTTCATTATTCAGTTATTTTTGGGGAATCCTAAGACTGAGCTGCCTGTAACTGACTTATCTTTGGGCAAATTTTTAAACGTACAAAATAAATAAATTTGAGGAAGCTCACGTAAACTCGATAAGTGCGTGTCGTACACAACTTTGACTGTCAAATTTCCACAGCAAATTCAATTTGGATGCGCATCAAATTTGTACGTAAAGATTTCTTTTGCCGCCGCCATCCCGCGAGTTACAACGCAAATTTCCCTGGTTCCGCGAAGGGAAGCAACGTTCCGCACATGTTTCAATACCGCCCACCCAGGCGGCCTGGGGAGCGCGCACTTCCGCCTCACGTCCCGTCTCGGGGGTCCGTCGAACTAAAGACGAAAGATACACAGGCGCAGGCAGGAAAGAACTTGAGAAACTTCAGGCTGGCACCCACTTCAGTGTCTTGATAGAGACGCCGGGCGACAGTCACCCCAAAGCGATTTCATGTCACGCCCACGCCCGCGACCGCGCCCCTCCCCCTCGGCCACCCGTGGAGATCATCTGACGTCTGAGCAGCGACTTGAATTCCTGGCCGGGGTCGTCGCCGGGTCTGCGATTGCGACTGCGACTGCGCTGCCATTGCCTTCTACTTAATCCATTGAAAAAATAAGCATCTCTTTGTTTGTCTACTTCTAGGCGGGCAGCCCACCCCGCCAAACGAGGCAGTTGCTTTTTAGGCTGAGGAACCCCAGCAACTTCGGGAAAAGAAACCCACACCGGCAGCAGAAGAGACTGTGTTTTAACCCCGTGGTGGGTTAGTCGCCTCTGAGATTTCGCATTGTTGTCTCAACTGCTGGAGTGCAATGCAAACGCCAAACAAAAGCCGGCGACTGTTCGCTTTCGTGGCTGCAATTCGTGTCGCCCAAAAGCTGAGCGGCTTAGGCGACACCAACGGCCAACCAACCCCATGGAGTCATACAATGAAAGTCACTGCCGCCAGATGATGATGACAACAACGCTGATGAAAGCCTCGTCCCCTGGCAGTGATTATGGCCGAATTCTTAAGAAGTCCTCGATTGTTCATGCGGTTCATGTGAGCCGGCAATACAAATAACAAATCCATGGCCCCCGGGGGTGGGAAAATCAATGGTTTGTTCTGGCTGTCAAAAAATTTTGAAATTCCTTCTCATAAAAAAGGTTGCCCTGCCAATCCTAATTGACATGGAGCTTGGGGGCTATAAAAATATGTTGGGGTCGAAATACATTACAGCCCCGAACAAAGGGGGGTGAAACTATTCCACCTACTTACTTGATTAAAACGCAGTCAAGTCGAAATCTTTGCTTGGTATTCGAGCGGCGAAACCCCCTCAGCCATGAATGTGAATTCCTTCATCTTTTCGCATTTCCTTGCGGGCATAGCCGTTGATAAATACGTGCCAAATACCCCGAGTACAATGTAAGTCGCTGCAGGTAGCCGGAATTTTACGACTGCAATTTAAAACGGATGCCGAGCAGGCGAATATGGCTGATGGGCTATTTGCCAATGCCACGGGAAGCTAAATGAAGTTGTTCACAAAAAAAACTGAGGGTAATTTGACCTGAGAGAGCTTCCGAAACTTCGATTGAAAGACGAAGTCAGTTGCCCAGCCCACCTCCTCCCCTGACCGGGGGAGATAAATTTGCGCAAGCAAAATCACCGCCGCGTGGAGTCTGCCAGCCTGAGTAGACGTTTATTGAGTCGCTTGAAAGTCGCTGCAAAAATGAATTAACACCTCCCCAACTGGTTGGGGCTGCTTAGCCAGCTACTTGAGCCGCTTGAAGTGGCTGCCGGTTGCTGCCACCGCGGGTGATGTGGCAACTTCTTTTGAATGCCAAGCAATGCGACAGACTGCGGCACTCCGCATCAAGTGGCGCGCACCTCTGTCCGACTGTCCGACTGTCTGTTTGTCCGGTTTATCTGCCGTCTTGCAACAAATTGGCAGTCGGAGATAATGTTATGGCTTCTGTTGGGCTGCCTGCCCTGCGCTGCGCTGCCTGCCGTTCCCCATTAAGACTCTCATTTTAAGAGGTGTCACATTTCCCGATGAGCGACACTGATAGTGGACGTTAAGCCTTGCCGCCCGCTTATCCACGGCCCTCCTCACGTTCGCTTGTTCGGTGATAAAGTTTGCAATTTAAAATGTGTCTTTGATAAGGCTGAGAAGGGGCGGGCCTGGGTGTGTGCCCGGCTAATGGGACAGAAAAATATGGTGGGCCATCACTCGTGGCTGCTTGATTGTTTGTCATTTATGTGCGAGTCTCAGTTAAGCCGCAGTAGAGAAGAAGAGGAGAACGAAGATGCGGGCAGCTGCCGGACAACTGACACTTCAAGGCTGAGGCAGCTCAAATCCTAAGTTCAAATTCGCTTTAAGGCCACGACGGCCAGCAAATACGGTCAGCAAGCAGCGAAGCTAAAGTTCTGAGCGGCTTAAGCTCATCACAGAAAAAGTCAAGATAAAGCAAGTCAGAGATAATTAGAGATCAGGAAAATTAAATCAACTAGAAAAAGAACCGAAAGCCCCGCGATTCTAATAATCAGGAAATGTTAATCGCTTTATATTTTCATCGAAAGTGAACGGGAAAGTTCCCCAAAACAACCCATAAAACCAAAGCAACAATTCAAGGCTCTTTGAACTCAAGTAGATTTGCAAAAAGAAACCTCTGCCTAAACGCAGCCAAGATCGCCACAAGCCGACCTGAAACCAGAAAACCTCAAAAATGAGGGGCAACTGGGGAGCCCTAATCACCATGATTAAGATTTCATCTCGTGCCACGATGAAGTCACATCCCACCCAGCCGAGCAGACCATTAAAATGGGCGTATTATTAAATCCTCGGACCAGCTCCCCAGCCGCCTTTACGACCCGGCAGCTAACGTGAAATGGCGGAAAAAAAATAACGAAGAGAAAAAGAGAAAGAAGAAAATCTAATTGGCAATTTCAGACCGAATATTGGACGGGCGAGAAAAAAAAAAAATAAAAATTACCACCATTAATAAATTAATTAGCCCACTGAAGACTGAGCCGCGAACCGCGAGCAGCGAGCAGCGAGAGCCCCCAAAAGCCATGACGAGGCCGAGACGAGAACGCGACTCAATTAAAATTTACGCAACTGTCGGCCATTAAACGCCAAGTCGGTGGGTTATATTGCAGCCGCGAGAAGCGGCCTTGCGCCTTGCAGGCAAAATAGCTCACCAAACTTTGCATAGAAGCGGGCAAGGCTGGTGCAGGCGGCAGGCATTGCAGGCATTAAACGAAAATTAATGAAATTTCTTTTATTTCGCTGGCAGGCGATAGCGGCGAAAATCAAAATGGCAGCCCGGAATCTCATCCACCTGACATTACGGCTATCCTGTGGGGCGTGACAGCCGTGAGCTTGATTGAGTTTGATGGCGATTGTGCGCGTGAGCTTGATTGCAATTTTGTTGGCCGACAGCAGCAGAAGCAAAGTCAGCAGGAGACCTGCATACTAAACAGGACAGGCGGGATAGGAGCGGACAGACAGGACGAGGCGCCCAGGCAGTCCGTCATTAAGGCCTTAGCACAGCGTCGACCTCGTCGATGGCCCGGGCATTAGGCTTAAATCAGCTGAGCTGAGCAGGCGATTTGAAGCGGCTTTTGATTGATGAGCGGCTCAACCGAAGGTGAGTGCAACGACAAGCAGTTGCAGTGGCTGAAGCCTCGAAGCTCTGCCAGGCACTCAACTGTGCCGAGTTTGATAAACATGACGCAGGGGCAGCCGTAATCGAGTTAGCCAGACAATGGCAAAGACTCAATTTCGATTTGCGTTTGGCACTTTCACTTAACTGTCGGTGGCCTAAATCGAAACTACAGTTGACTTTTAATATCCCAATACAGTGCGTGGGAGACGGGGCGGTAGCCAGGACGACGAATCAAATAACAAAAGGCCGCCAGTTGCCCTCCATGAAAATCGTAAAAAGTGTAGCATATTTTGTGGGGCCCTCTGTCGATTTGACTGCTGCCGCGTGTCTTGAATATTAAATTCCCCCAACAGCCAACTGAATATCTCTGGCTGGGCTCACACATATTCGACTTTAATACGACATCCGCAATTGCCAGCCAAATTCACTTTAAGAGTCCCAAAAATGGCCCCGAATTCGGCGTTGTTCGGCTGCATTTGCTGCTGGCTGGGGCTGCAACGTTTAAACAGCCAGTCAAATGACCGACACGCAGTTTCCATTCAATAAACTTTCGCCACACAATGAAGCAATTTACAAGCAGAGCCACAAAATGTTCTCTCTGTTCCGACCAATGTTGTCATTAAAGGGCAACCAAGGCCCAACCTCAAAGCCATTCACCAGCCACCCTGAATAGAGGCTGACTGACCGGCTCACCTACACCTCCGCTCTTTTTTCTCCTCGTGTGTGTGTGTGCGGTTTTTTGACCAGGCAAATGCACAGTGAGAGCATTTTGCATTTTAATGAGTAAATACAGCAAGAGGTGTGAGGCAAGCAGGAGGAAGGACATCTGCACTTGTCAGCCCATTTGCTGGTCGCCTGTCCCAATCTCGACTCGTTGTGTGAGAGTGTGAATACCGCAATGTTGGAATGTGTCCTTTCGCCCGCCCAGATTCTCGACCGGTCGGTGGTCGCATGGCTTGGATACCGAAAATTACGTTCAACTGCAGCAGCAGCTTCGTTTGCAGCGTTAGTTTGGCTGTTTTTTGCGCTGGTCAGTCCACCGTTGAGGGACTTTGTCAAGCCCACCCGCCACCGGGCACACAATTTGTATTTGCATTGTGAAAACAAAATGGGCAAAGCTTTTGGAACACCTGCTGTTTGATTTGTGAGCGGATTGCCATTTTGCCCACTTTCTTTTTTATTTTCGCGGCCCTCATGCTGGTTGGCGACACAAAAAACAGCGAATTCTGACGGGTATTGTTGAATGGATTCAAGTAACACATTTTCATGTTTTTCAGGAAAAAAATAATATGAAGAAAATCTAGCACACCACGGGGTAAATTTATTGATTTCAAGTGTTGGAGGAAATGGCATAAAATTCCCTCCACAGCTTCAGTTTAAGCTTTGAACTAACGTTAATTTATTGGTCAATTCAATTAAAAGATCAACTCGTTTTTCACCCGTTTTCTACTCTGATTAATATTTGCTTTTTGCTGCAAATAGCATTAATTTAATTTGATAGGAAAATACCCGCTTAATTGGCTTGAAAACGCAGGCCTTAGTCGATTAATTCGAGCGAATATAAAAAAGAGAAATTTAGCCAGCGAGCCACCGACAGCTTGTGGCCGGCCAGGCGGCCTGGCCACCCGGCGTGTGACTAATTTTATTAGAGGGCGAATCAAAATCACTGACATGTAAAATTTTCATGGATCAATTGACAACCGAACACGCACATTTGTGGTCAGCATGTGGCGCGATTGCTGGGAGCTGCCGACGCCCACAAACAACGCCACAAACCTTGTCTGAATATTTGGCTAATAAGCTGGGCAAGCTGTTTTGCTCATGAGTGACTGCACGAGGGAATGAGGAGGCGCTCATAAGAAGCTAATGAGTCTCGATCAAGCGACGGGTCCACATTGACATCTTGTCACTTGAGTTATTTATTAAAATTGTCGATGTGATTGTGAGCTCTTTCAATGAATCCTGGCTGCCGGCCTTCAAATGCTAAATTCGGAATGTTCAACAATAGAAAGCCTGCTGACTTAATGAAGTGGACCAAAAATCCATTCATATTTGATTTTTCATAAGCTAATTAACCTCGTGAGGTCTAGAACCACAATTAAGCTTAGCCAACAAATCACAGGGACCCCCTTGGCTCTTTTGAATTTTGAACTGATTGTGAAGAAAAATTGCTGTGCCAGCGAAACTTTGCGACCGCCCCAAGCTTATAGCCGGGCCAGCTCGTTTACCCTAGTGTGGCTATGTCTGCCACGCCCACACAACAAGCGGAATCACGCGCACACCATATAACCCTTTTTTGCATTGCAAATCAAGAAGGCCACCACCAAAGCCCAGCGAACGGGCCGTCCATTGAGGGCCCTTCGGGGTGACCGCCGGCCGCCGGCCGCCGACCGTGCGTGGTTGCTGCCGTGACGCCGTTATATTGTAATAAACGCAATTTGTTCTTTGAATTATTACTGCGGCGTTTGCCAACAGGATATGCGCGGAGTGGCGGAGCGACTGGGAGGCCTGGAGGAGGTGGCAAACCAAAGCAAACAAATGAAAATCCCGCGCGGACAATGGCTGGCCGTTAGCTCTCAAATAACTGAAAAATGGTGCGAAAACTGCAAAGCAAAACAAAGCTGGAGCGGTTTATTTATGCCACCAACTGAATGCCTGGCGAAAAAAATTAATAAAGAAACGACCAGGGCCTGAGGAAAGGAAAGTGTAAAGTGGCATTGAAAAATCTGCGTCGGTTTTAATTTGGTTTTCTCTGGCTCCAGGGTTTCTGGGCTGCCCACTCTTCTGGTTTTGCTTTCCCCCATTGTGTCTGGGCTTCCATGCAGTGGAAAATTCTATTAACTCGCATATGAAAATTATTTGCTTTGAATTTTTCTCGTTTGACTTTTGTTCTAATTTCGCGCGCGAAAAAAAATACGCTATGCATTTTTCATCCCTTTTCCATAGGCATTTGGTCTATTGGATTTTCTGGGCCAACACTAAATAATTTAATTACATAACGTTGAGAAAAAAATTTGAAGAGTACAGAAATGTTGTTATCAACAAAAAAATGCACGGTTTAAATGATTGATGGGCGGAAGTTTTTAGAGAATCTACAAAACAAACTTGCTGAATGCAGGGAACTGCGATTCGCTGTAATTTATTTTCAGCTAATAATTTATTCATTTCAATGACAACGAATTCAACTCGTTGGTTGGATAAAATTTACATTCGCTCTTCTTATGGGCGGACTCCGCAGTTGTCAGCTGTTTAATCATAAATTCAACACATTTTGCCTTCGTCAAACTGCCTGAAATATCACATAAATACCAAAAATAACCATCTAGCTACGTGACAAATTAGCCCAGCAAGCGACATAAAACAGGCCTACCAGCAAAAAAGCCAACAGTTCAAAGCTAAAGTTCAACAAACCAGACACACACCAGCGGGCCAACAGAGCAGGGCTGCCGGGCTCCGTAGGCTTGTGTGAGTGAATGTCAAAGTCTGGCCTGTCAGAGGCAGTTAAATGGTAGTAGGCCTTTCAGAGGCCCAACCGCAAAAGCATAACAACCGCAATGAGCAATTGCAGGCGCAGCCTCATCACCAACAGCCGGCGATCCAGCGACAAGGAAACAAAATAAATGACCATGGCTCAGCCAAAACTTACAAATGAACAAACAAACAAGAAAGCCAGTAAGCAAAGCGAATAAGCCAGTCGACCGACCTGCCAGAAGCCTAGGGGCCCACACACACAGGCGCAAGGCACGGGTAAGGCAACAAAAATGGCGACGCAGGGATGCCGGCAAACGGCGGAGTTGGCGTTTTGTTGCCATGGCAGCCGCCAACGAGGATGACGGCGACGACAAGGATGACTCTGCCGGCGGGTTAAACATCTGCCGTTGCCGGTTCCGCCGCAGTGCCAAAAAAACCGTATAAAATCTCTGCGCATTTTGTTTGTTTGGCATTTAGTTGGCATTGCCAAAATGGCGCCCAGGCTGTCCAGCCCGCCCGCGTGTGTGTGTGTGTGTGTGTGGGAAAGGCAATGGCGATAACATATAATGGGCGTACAATAAATAATGGCGCACATTTTTGCAGTCAAAACAGGAAATGCTCGTAGAAAACTAACCGCTCTCCGGTTGCTCTGCTGGTGGAAAACCTAAACGACAAATGGAATAATAACAGAACGAAAACAGTCGACAGGCAAGGCAAACTCATTTCCACCCACGGACCCCTCGAAGACGCCCAGCGACCCGCAAACTTTTCACAGCCACCCTTGGCGGCGGAAAGGCATAAAGAAAAGAGAAAATAAATAAAAAAAAGGAAAGCTTTGCCTTCCCAAAATTATGTATACATAAATCTTTATGTATCTATGTATATATAAACGGCGGATTTGTATGAAACTTGTCTCGTTTTGGGCAGACAAAAATTTGTTGGCGCGTGAAATCCTCAGATTATCCACGGCAGTTATGCTTCTCAAGTGGCTCGGGCATCGGGCAGCCCTCAAGCCGTTTGAGGATTTGAAAGCATTTTCCTTTAATTTAATTTGCCCAAACACTAAAGTTGATACTCTTTAATAATAATTAGCGGCGGCGCATGCTACGAAAATCCCCCAAAAAATGAATTATGCAAAATGTTATTTTCAGTGGCTTACAGGCTCCCCGCCCGCCCTTGCGCTACGCTGTAATTACTGTCCACGAAATGTGTGCTCATTAAACAAACACAAACTAATCGCAATTGTGCGGGGTTTCGTTATTGGTAAACATTTTTAGTTTGCACTATGAATTTTTCATTGACGGGACTCGGAAAACTCATTTGGATTTGACCGCACCCTTGGCTGACGGAAATTTAATGTGGCAAGTGCTATTCGAATCAATATCCAATTAAACTAAAGGGAATTCGAAAACCTATGAACGGTCAACCGAGAGGTTTGATTTCCATTCATCGTCAACGTCTGCCAACTTTGATTACAGCTTGTCTGACGAGAGGGGCAAAAAAAACTTCGCTTGCACTTGAGTAATTTTTCATGTTAAGTGATTTCCCACACATGTCGGCCCGTCGCGCCCCGTTTCTCTCTTTTTAGCACCGAAAACAACATGAAAATCCATAAAAGGAAATATGAGTTTTTCGTGAAAAACAACATTTTCTATGTTTGAAGTTTGATGGATTAAATTCAAATGTTATTTTTGATCACAAATTGAAAGAAACTCGTTTGAAGAGTGGAAAATCCCTAGAATTTACCGGAATACACAAGCCAATTAGTCTTCAATCAAAATTTGCAACTTTTATAATCCCCTTTTCGATTTCTCAAAAGCAAATAGAAGGCCCAGACGGCCCAAGGACAGCAAATCAAACTCGTCGTGGTCGAAAAGCCGCAGGGGAAAACAAATTTAAATGCAATTCCAATTAGATTTGTTGGACGGCCGGCCAACTGGCCCACTTAACCGCATGTGTAGTGGGCTGGTTAATGGGGTCAGGACACAATCAAATTGACTGTCAAAATGTTGGCACAAACCGATTTGCATTTTTAATTCCAACGAAGGAAACCAAAACCACCCGTCGCCGTCGCGTCGGTCGTCCTGGCTGACAAATGCTGACACACTTGTTGGCTTGCCATTGTTTGTGCCAACATTTTTAAGGTCTTTTTGCCACCCTCCACCCACTAGTTTGTTGCTGTTTCTATGGATTTTATGTAGCGTAAAGTAAAATTTACCAAGCCCGACTGTCAGCCGCACAAACCCGCCAACCTCTCAAATTAATGCCGTCAAAGTTTTTCCACTGCATCTGCTCGACAAATTCCTCGGCCCCTTTGAGCGCAGCCTCAACCGCGTCTCCTGCTCAGTTTTTGGTGTTTCTTCTTAGCGTACAACTTGAAATTTAGGCCAAAACACTTTACACTATGCCACCACGACCTCCCCGCCCCACTGACAGAGGGTGGGCTACCTTGTTCCTTGGTTGGATGTGACGGTGTCTCCCCGCATCTCGCATGTTGCATGCCTCTGATGGCGAACGGCGGCAGCGCATAAATGAAACATGCCACAAATGATATACACTAACTGTTCTTGTCGGTGTTTCTCTCTGTGTTCTTCGAGTTGCTCTGCGAGGGGACACCGGCAGGAGGCATTTGGTAGTTAGTGCCCACGGCACCTTCATGCCCACTTGAATGTTGCTGGCGTGTTTGTGGGTGTGCGTGTGTGTGTGGGTGGAAGGGAAAGCGTTTTATAATTTAAGCCTTCCTGCAGACACTTTAAAAATTTATAAGCAAACAAAAATAAAGCCAACAGTTTGGCGAGGGAAAGATAAGAAAGGGCGGGCGGCCCCTTTTCTCCCCCATTTAATCGATGTAAATTTGGAGAGGGGAAAACTGGAAAAGTTTACGGGTCAGGAAACTAAGCCCAAAAAAAAGGATTATTTTCTATAATTAGCTGCGTAGGAACACATAGCATATCGACTATTGGGTGGATCCTGCCAAAGAAATTATGGGAAGGCAGCTAAAATTGGCCTAAAAGGAGGGAAACCTAAACAGCAACTTAAAAGGCAAACTCGGTTGAGAGTAATCAGTGATAAAAGCTGAAGAGTTATTTACTTTTCCTACTTCAACCACAATTATTGGTAAACAGAAAATGCAGGACGTAGTTTCGTGCCCAGTTGCGTGTTCCATATTAAAAGCAAATGAGAATCGCTAGCCACAAGAGTTCCAGGAACAACAACAATAATTCGAGAAGAGCAAAATTTTAATTGGCCACACACCCAGGAAAGTCAAAACGAGGCTGTCGGCCAAAGGATGAGGGTCAGACGGGTGTGGGATCGCCGCCAGTCGTGCATATAAAACATGAAATTAATGTTTAATTAAGTAACAGAAACAACAGCCAGGGGGCGAGCAGAGCAGACGAACAGACAGGCAAACAACAATTTCAGGAGAAAGCCACAGGAGTTCTAGCAAAGCTTTTGGCATTAGCAGGATTGGCGTGTGTGGATGGCAGGGTTGCCACAACTTGCAAATTTCATTTGCTTGTTATAAATTTACGCACTCGGCAATCAACGAACTCTCCCAGCTGCATAGCCCCATGCACGCCCTATGAAAATGGGCCAACGATGCCATCAAAATTAGCAGGCAACTCTGCAGGATCGAGTCTATTACAAGCATGCCACACATCCTTGCCAACACTCCACTCACATGCCAGGGAACTTGCAACTTTCATGCTCTGATATTAGTTGACATTAGTTGGGTTTTTACATGTTTGTCCCTAGCCAAGCCCCTGAGAGTTTTTCCAGGACGTTGCAAACTTTTATCAGGAAAATTTTGCTGTCTCCCCGCCGCCTCAAAGAACTCAAATTTACTTCTCCACAAGTGTGACTAGCAGGATGGGAAGGGCAAGTGGTTGCTTGTTTACCGAAAACATCCACTCGATATTGTTTCCCGCACTTCTCCCTATTGTTGTTGGTGCAAAGAGTTTATAGATGCAGACTCCCAGCTGCTGCAGCAATCCCCGCACTTGAAACTCGGGTGTGTCGAGGGAAAGTTTTGGACCAGCAAAAAAAACCCCAGAACGGCCACCTGACGTTTCGCTTTCTAAGCAAGAATGTTGCATGCTTTTTGTGCTGTGGCAGGCACAAAAAATCCCCGAGTACTACAAGAATTCTTAATTGTCTCCAAACCGCTTGCCCTGGCCGGGCAACGGAGAACCCGAGCATATCGATTTGGCAGGAGGTAGAAAATTCTACCGAAATATTATTTTGACCAGAGTATCCAACCTTCGGCAGGGCAAACCTGAAGCCCCGGGTGCGTGCAAGTTTTCATTTTTCATGCAGTGCATAAATTTCATGCCTTTTCCCTTTTACAAGAGCACATTTCTTTTAACTGCCCCCGCGACCCCCGGCCGCATTCCTACCCTCGCACACATGCAATACAATTTTACTGCCAGCAGGAGCAACACAAACAACTGTTACATGCCGTCCATAGGCTCTGCCCGCCCACCGCTGGGGAGGTCCTTTTGGGCCGCCACTTTTCATTTTGTTGTGTTTGCCTTGTTTCGCTGCTTTGTGTAGGAATTTCGAAGCATGCAATGCGACGGACACCGAAAGGTGGAGGCGCCCCGTCGCCCATGCAACCGATTCCATTTCGAGACTGCTTGGGATTTTGGTAAAACAATGCGCTTGGAAATTTGTAAACCCTCGGGAGCCACTGAAATTTGGCAACAATTTCTATATTTTTTGGTGGGCTCCGAGAGGCGGCGAATCATGAAAACGATTGTGGCCAAAAGTTCTAATTGCTACAGCGGTTTTCCTGTTGGACTTCGAGGATAGCCAACTACCCTTAACCCTCCGAGCGGCCGCGCTCACGCTCTTTCTCCCGGTCTGCTTGGCATTTTTTGAGCACCAACTGGAAACTCAACCACCGCGCAAACTCAGCGTCTGAGCAACTCGGTTTCATTTCCAGGCATTCCTCTCTCTCTGTCTCTCTGCATTTATATTTTCCACGCTGCAATGATTTCCGCCTTGCTTTGCTCTCGGCAACCCCTCGATTTCTCTCTCTGCCAGCGTCTCTCGTCTGAGGCCGCATGGCAGGCAAACCTGAAGAACTGTGTGTATTGGCGTAGAATTTTAAATGAATGAAAAATCCTGTCGTAAATTTTCTTGTGCATTGCACAAAGTCCTTGATGCTTCCAAGGCGTCGCCTGCACCCACCACATGCACGCCGGACCCAGTGCATTGCATTGTTAAGTGTTTGAGAGACCCACTTCCTTTTCACATTCGGCTCCTTCGCCCGATACACCAAATGAATTATGTTTATCAGGCTCAGAGAGGCATCCTTGCCCGGCCTCTTGTGCGGGTGCCACATAAATTAACCCAAGTTGTCAGAGCCGAACGAGTGTCTGTGTTGTGTGTGACCAGCATATGAATCTTTTTTCCCGGCTCGAGTTAATCAGGCTCCTTGGCGGCCTGGCTGCTTCCAAGTGGCTTGCTGAGTTCCACTGAAACCCAGACAGACAAGCCGACCAATGTCCGCAATGCGTGTAGGATTACCGAAGGACCAACTTACAGCGGTTAAAGTGTGCAACGTTCGGCAATAAATGGAAATATTAAAACTGTTAATTGACTGGCAGATGAACAGCGAATTAGTCGGGGAATTTAAAACCAGAAAAACTTTAGTCCGTCGGTTATTAATTTAAAATGGTGAAGCTCTGCAGCAACAGAGGAGCCAGCCCCGTCTGATTTACCAGTGACAGCCGAGCTGAGGTCGACGGAGGCCCCCTGTCAGTCAAGCTGACGTTAGTTGAACTTTTCGGGGCCTCGTGTCAACTGAATGTTGCAGTGGCAGTGCCAGTGCCAGAGTCAGTCCACAGCCTCGTGTGGGTGTGTGTTTTGTGGGTTTTTCTGCTGCTGTGTTTGTGGAAAGTTGAAGCCCCTGGAGAGAAGCCCATCACTGCCCAGGGACTGTAGCCATTTTACCGCATCAGACACTCGGCACTGCCGGGCACTCTGGCGGACAGTTGGCGTGGCCTTTTGTGCAAATGATTGGCCGACAGGCGAACATCCTGATCTGCCCGTTGCCCGCCCCTTGGACATTGTTGTTGTTTGTTTGCTTCTTGAAAATTGCTCAATATTTGCTTATTGAGTTACGCTTGAAATAACAGCCAAAGTGCCGAGTGAAATATGTATATTGACATTGTTTCCAGCACACGGCCTATTGATTGCTTTCTTATAGCCTCCCAGCAGGTCCGGCCACCATTAGTTGCCGTCCTTTTTGTTGCTTTGTCAAGAATAATTATTGGCATGGCTACCAATATTTGGAATTTAATTTGCAATTTAAAAAAGCAAAATGCTGTCCTTTGCACTTTTCACCAGATTTTCATTTAATTGATTCAGTCGAGTGGTTTTCGGGACACAAAATCAATGACAGCACCCACAGGCAAAATGTCAAAGTAATTTTGGGCCCAGGCAGAAAGTAATCGAATTTAGCATTAGGAAATTCAATGAAGTACTTGAAGTTTTAGGAAGGTTTTTCCTGACTAGAGGTAGTTCGAGGAATCGGAAATTCCAAAAGGTTGAAAGATAACCGATAATCAGAAAATCCCTGAGTTAAGCTAATCCCCTTATGAAATAAACAAGGTTTCGATGGAAAGTCATAAAAGCAGAATGGGGGTTTTCTTATGCTTTACATGTGTCTGTTCCTACTTTTAATTCGCCTTATGACCAAGGAATTTTTAAAGAGAAGTCATGAGGAAAAGGAAGAAAATGGCCATGGCCCAAGTTCTTTAACGAGCCGCACTTGAAATCCACTTAAAATCTGCCTTCCATTCCCATTAGCTACTCTTGACTCTCGCCGACCGAGTTCCAATTTCGTTTCGCACTTAATAAAATGTTTTGGAAAAGTTCCCCTGAATAAACGAAATTTTACGACTCTGCCATCATCGACTTCCAGCAAAGTGATGAAACGTAAATACATCAAACATAATTCTATGCATTTCGGTGGGCTGCAACCCCTCAGCGTAAGTAGAAAAATAAAGAGTCTTTGAAGTACTCACCATGCTGTCCCAGATTGGTGATGATGACCCAGAAATCGATGGTCTTTTCGGGACCGAGTTCCTCATAGTCCCACTTCTTTTTCACACGCACAGCGCCATTCGTTTCGACGGTCACCCAGGGATTATCATCGCGGATCTTGAAAGTTTCCTTATCGGTCTCCTTCTCCAGCTGAAAGACCGATTTCCCCTCAGTGTCGCCGTCAGCTTCAGTAAACTCAATGCGCTTCGTGGGTCGCACGGCCCGCGTGACGCGACGTTTCTCTCGATGATGCGAGTGCTCGTTGTGCTCGTCGTGCTCCAGATGCTGCATGATAAACGACACCGGCTCCGGAGCCAAGAACTCCACCAGAACCTTAGCCGGCGACGGACTCAAGAGGCTGGGATAGCGCAAATCATGGGCAATCACCTCCACCAACAGCTCGTTGGCGGTGGGCTCGCCGGCAAGCATTAGCTCGCCAGTCTGAGGAACAATGATCACCACATTGCTGGGGGACTTCAGTCGATAGGCCACTTTGTCGCCGTCCGCATCGGTGGCCTCGACTTTGCCGAGGATCGCAAATCTCTGCCAAGTGATGCTGTTGTTGCCCTCGAAGTTGGGCGACTTCTTGCCGGCAATGGCGAATTTGTAGTCCAGCGACTTGAACACCGGATGGTTGTCGTTCTCGTCGAGTACGGTGATCTGAATCTTGGACACGGTCTTGTCCAGGCCGTCTTCGTCCGAGGCCTCCACCGAGAGATCGTAGTGGGCCCGCTGTTCCCGATCCAGCGGCCGGTTAGTGACCAGCCAAACGCCCGACTCATCGTCCCCCTCGATAACCAGGGACTTGGCATTCAGCTGGACATTCTGGTTGGCCTTGCGCGCCTGCAGGGCAAAGGCGTCCTCCACGTTGCCGTCAATAATCGTGTAGCGCACTTTTTTGGGCGTGGCCAGCTCCTCGTCTAGGATGCTGCCACTGAAGGCCTGCATGAGAGGCACTCCGCGTACCCGAGTGCCGGCGGGCTTATTCTCGCGTACCTCGCCACTGGCGTCGAGCAGGGAGCCCGAGAAGCGCAGCATGTCCTTCCGGTGCATAACGAACAACTGCAGGTTGTGGGTGTTGGTGGCATTGGGCGTCTCCTCCACCACAACCAGCTGGACGGGGCGGTTCACCAGCGGCGAGATGTCGGCCGTGGTCATCACCACGCCGTCGTCCAGCACTGTGAAATATTTGGAGTAATCGCTGTCCAGCATGCGATAGGCAGCCCCGCCGCCGCCGTGGCTCTCGACAGCTGCCGAGCCATTCAATAGGCCCACAGGGCGGGTCTTGAACTTCTTGATACTGAAGCCCGGGTAAGTGTCGTGGGGCAGGACCAGAGACAGCTCACTGGCCGCTGTGCCGGAGGCTTTGGATGTGGTGGCATCATGCGTGGTGTCCACATCCCCAGGACTGCCGGCCAGCATGCGGGCGGCATTTTCGGCCGTTAGCCCGGCGAAACTGGACTCTTGATCCGTGGCCTCGGCCGGCTGGAGGAAGATGAAGAGCAGGGAGGACGTTACCATTAATGTCGCCCATAAAAACTGACCGCGCGACGAACGACCACCGCCGACGACGACCGCGGAGGTGGCAGATGCGGTTGTTGATTTAATATTACGGGCTGTCCGCCCTTGACGCGCCAACGGGCAACGTCGCGCCGCCATTGTGATTGGGGGCACGCGTTGCACGCTGTGGGTAACGCGGACCGACGGCGCAATTACTTTCAATTCAGAGAGTTTTCGATTCTCTGGAGTATTTTTGGTGGGATCTTTAATTGTTAGTTTCACACTTCTCACTTGAATTATTCATGGAGTTTTCGGGTCCCTTTTTTATATTCACAACGGGGCGCTTTGAATTTGCACATTCAATTCACTCGGTCATTTTCGGTGCGCAACTGTAACGAGAAGACGACAAAAACACTTCAGTTAGTTGGTGGCAAAATGGAGATCACATCAAATCGATTCATGATATACAATTATATAAGTTCAACAAGGTTTTCATTTACATCGAGCAATCATTAAACTAACAAATAAAAAAGTTCTGTAAACAAGAACATGAATGATTTGCTTGGAGGACTATGAGAGAGAGAGAGAACTTGGCTGAATTTTTGTGAGATAAATTAAGAGACTTAAAATTCTAGAAAGGCAGATAAAACGACTTCGCTTTTCTGATAAGCAGATGAGCGCATCGTATCCTCCAAAAGAAAATGGAGAACAAAGAACCACAGAGAAAGTTCCCCTCTCACCATAAGTTTATTATTTTCCCATTCTCTCATTTTCCCCATTGACCCCATCAATTTGGGCCCCGGGAACTCCAATTTCCATTTACCAATTGAACTTTACGCATCTACCTTTTTTTTTTGGAGTGCGCAACGGGTTTTCCCATTTCCATTAGTCGCCTCTTGTCTGCTGGCTCTTAATCGCTGCAATTACCAGCTACTTCACAATGCATTTTATTGAATTACTTTTTAATGGAATTTCGAGCATTTTGTTGGCTCTGCTTTCTGTAGCCGTCGTCTGGCCGTTAAGTCGACAGTTTGTTTTCACACTCGAGGAACTTTTGGCCAACACAGCTGCACACAAATATCCGAGTGACCATCCGGGCTTCCTCTTGCCGTGCCTTCGGGGCGGTCCCACCTTTGTCAGCTGGTGGAAGAAAACTGTCAACTTTTCACTTTTTTAATTGCTTGCAGCATCCAGAAAGAGCCACGCCCTCGCCTGCACCAACACCCAGCCCGAAACACCGTCCACAAAGTGGAAACTTTTTAATGACATTAGCAAAAAAAAACCTTTAATATTTAAGCCTCCGACCTCGCAAGGCCGTCCGCCCGAAAGAGGGGAATTTTCGCTGGATTTTGCCCAATGTTGTCCTTTGATGCTTGGCATGCTCTACATTCGCTCGACTGCCCTGCATGTGCATTACCCACCCCCCGACGGCCTGTCACACACATGGCCTGCCAGGCGGCCGCTGCTCGATGCCCTTGAAAAAAAATCATTGTGAAAATTATTTTAATTACCCACGGTGCGCGCTACCCGCCACCGCCGCTGGCACGCACCCCGGCAGGGCGTGGCAGAGGAGGGCGGGGCTCGGGGTTTTTACAACAGCTGCGCCGGCGCCGCTGCGGCCTTTCGGTGTTCCCATTTGACTTTTGTTATTAGCCGGCTTCGGTTTTACGACCCAAATGTGATGACAATTGTTTTATTTGCTTTTTACGCGTTATTACAATCGCCGGGTATTCCGGGCTATCGGGAAATTTGTTACCTGGTAACAAGAGTCGCGGGCGACCTGGGAAAGGATGTTTGTCATTTAATTTACGACCTTCTAACTGGCCGGCTAGGTGATTATAAAGGACGCTGACAAATTACTGGGCAACTTAATTTCATAAATTTCCATTTCCGCCCGCGCAATTCGACGCCTTTTTTTTTGGCCGAGTACCACGGCGCCCAAACCGCCGTCCCGTGATGCGTTCTCACCTCTTTATGGTGGTTATCTGCTGGCGAGCATCTTAATTGCAATTAGCCCTGAATCAAAGCTTCAAACAACTTTATGGCCAAGACATCGACGACTTATCTCCTCGATCTACTAATCAGTGAGGCGACTACTACAAATTTTCAAACGGTCGAATTATCATAACCCCACCACCGCCGCCACTGCCGCCCTTGCTCCTAAACTGGTTGAGCATCAGATTTCCCTTGTAATAAACCAATAGGCCGATGGGTTGACTCATCGGCAGCAGGGGCTTCTTGGCGGTGGCTGTTGGCAACACCGATTGGACATAAATCATGGAAAATGTCAATGGGTCGCTTTGTGTGTTTGGCTTTGTTCTCCTTAATTTGATGGGCATTTTTTATGTGTGCTTTCTGCTTTTCGCATGGAATGCGCGGTCAAAACAAAACTTGAAAAATTTCAGACTTTAGAGGCACTTAATTAAAAGCGAAGATAACGAAGGCATCTCAAAAACTTCTGCCACTTCAATATATGCAAAATTAGGCAGGCTACTTTTGTGATTGATGCGCGGCAGTTGAAATTACAAATTTTGTATAATTTGAAGGGAAATTAAGGCAGCTTTTGGGACACCTCGGCGACGCCCACAGTCGGTGCGTTTCAACTGGCCGACAGCGTCGACGAAATTATTGTGCATTCGGACTCATTTAAAATCGATTAAAAACCCCAGCCCCAGACCACCTGCTGTGACGGATCGCACCAAAAGCCTCAACTTTAATCCGGTTCAATTCGACATAATGAAATGAACCCGAGCGAGAATTTTTAAGAGACGAACCTGAAATGCTCTACAATCGGCTTATGTTAAAATAAAAATAAAGGAAGGGTTGCGAATTTAAAAAAAAGAAAACTTTTCATAAGCTTTACATAAAAAGAGGAGAGGTTTAAAACGCAAATTCAACAGAATTTATGTCGTATATAAAATTTGTACGAAAACTTTAAGAAAAACTTTTACCGACTCCACAGTCCTAGAATCTCGAGTCTCCTTCTCTAGCGGCATTTTAGCAGTTAAAAATAAAATGATTGTCTCAGCGAAAGGTTCTTAAGTTCGCCAAAGATCCTTAAAAATGTACGAAGCATTTTGACACTGAAAGAATGAAATGAACCCACGCCGTATGAGTTTGGGGCAAAAGCTATACTTGATTGTTTCTTAGTCCTTTCCGTTGATGAAATAATTTGTATTTTATTTACAAAAAGCTCTCTATCTAAAAAACTTGGTTAATTCAATAAAATTTAAGTTCATATTAACGAAACGCGACACATAAAGAAGGCGATTGGGTCCTCTATACTCGAACCTTTGAAAATATTTTGAAGAGTATTGTGGAATATATTTTGTGAAACTTTGCTTAAGGCGTTGGCTTTTTGTTTATTAGAATTTTAAATGTCTACAACGTTTTTAACAAGTTTCAGAAGCCCAACAGCCAAATAACCGAGATTAGCCAAGCCCAAAACACGCAACACTCCGCTCCAAACTCATCTCCTCAAGCCTCTCCCTCTGAATTCATAGCGCGTGCCTGGCGGCAGCTCCCCATATCGTTCCCCTGAGAGGAGAATATTTCATCGCGAGTGGACTAATGCGGCATTAATATGTTTTTAATTGTCGGTTACATTCGATCAGCCAGCAGAACTCGTTGGATTGAAGGAATCGAAGTCGACGAAATGCGATTAATACGGCGGCCGTAATGCCCGCCAATTTATGAGCCTTTAATGCCATTTTATTGATTTTTTTAATCAGCAACCAAAAATAACGCCGCTTATTTTTATGTTGATTGCTGTTGATTTCTGTTGTGTCACCGCAACAATAAAATTATGAGTGCTTGCCTTTTGTTTGGCGGGAGGCAAAACATCACTCATAATACCCCAAATATATTCGATGTTGACCAATTAAAAACGGCTTGTCTTGTTTTTTAGTGCGGGGTAATAAAATCCCCCCAACATTTCAACTTTAAGGAAACCCCGACAGCTTGATTGCGGTTGCGTGCGCGCAAATCTGCTGGGCTTTTAAGGCGAATTAAATACGAATGTAAATTTCAAGAACACACGTTGACACGGCCCGTGGTTTCCCTTCTGCGGGCAACCCTTGAAATATTATGCAAATCATGTCAGTTATTAAAAGTAGTTAAGCATTTAACAGACATATTTTCGGGGAACCCTAGCCCGAGTCGAAATACGAAGACAAAAGGCACCCGGCGCCTGTGAAAATTGCATAAAATATTCAGGGTCCCTGTCGACCGGCGAGAGGATCAGGGGACCTATAAAAATTCGAGAGTCTTTCTCCCCGCTCAGCCGGGCGCGTGGCAAATCTCACACATCCACCAGGTAGGAGGGCAGAGTGCGCACCTGGACCGCATTAAAATCGACAAGGGCAGGGATAGACAAACGCACGGAAGTCGGCCGGACACACAGACGCACATACAAAAGGTAGGCTAATTCCCCTGGTCGGCGCCTGGACCCTAAACCCGTGTCGCTCTGATGGCGGTGGTGGTAAAGTTGTCAAAACACACAAAACCGGCCAAAACCGGCCATCAGTTGAGGCGACTCTGGTCTAGAGGGATTGTCGTTTAATGTTTCCGGGCAGGGACAGATCGAGGATGTTGAGAGGATGACAACGGCAAACGAAGTGCTTCATCAAATATGGAATAGACGTCGCACAATGCGTCCAATTTGAAGTTGCTGGCTGTTGTTTGTGTTGTTTTCGTTCTTGTCTGTGGGTTTTGGTTTTCGGGGACTCTCGGTCACGTGTGGAGGAGGCTCGTTGTCTGGTTGACAATGAGAAATTGAGCAGACAATGATTAATTGAGTTGTTGTTATTCCATTTTGTCTGGACCGTTTAAATTGGGCTGATGCTGCTTAGCCCCCTAAAGCCCTCAAGTGTCGTCCTCTTAATAATGCAAAGTGGACGAAAAATTCTCATGAAAAGCCATCAACGGAAACTCATTAATGCCAGACTGCTTACCACGGGCCACAATCCTTCCGTATATCAAACTGTCAACACTTGCCAGCCTCTTCCCCACGCCCAATCACCAGCATGCCGGCTTGCAAGGAATTGTGTGTAAAAATGCAAATTCCTGTGGCACTTGAATGCCTTGGGGCCCATTGTCTGCATCGGTCGATCCCATAAATAAAGCCATTACGCACTTTTTTCTGAATGCCCAATAATGCCACAAGGTGCAAATATTTACATATCATGCGGTGGCCGGCAAAGACCTGAAGGAGCCACCACAACCGCTCAAAGGGTAACCACGGTAGCCGCCGAGACCCCTAAGGCCAGTCAAGTAGGCGGCCTCGGCCTCACCCTCCCTGCTGCCTTCGTCTGGCTCCTGTACACACGCACAGGTAACCTGATACCTGCGGCCTCGTCCCGGCCTGGATGCTCGGTGGCTACAAATTATGTGTTAACACGATCAACACACTGCCAGCCACATGAGCATTGGCCATTTGGTGACACGCCTCTTTAGGCGTCTTCGTTTGTTGGTTTTTTCTTTTCTTTTTTTCTTGGCCTGGTCGAGGGTTCCTCTCCCTCGTGTAGGGGAGTGGATTGGCGGGCCATTGAGTGGCAGGAACATTGCAATTTAGGGCAGCTAGCAAATTGAAAGCCTCGCGTCGTTTACAATGGGCGTTTTGTGTAAGATGCAAGGTGGCTTAAATAGAATGGGAATTGATGAGGCCACAACGGCAATACGAGGGGCGAGGCCAGCAAACTAAGAAGTTAAATAAAACTCTTTTTCAATTATAACGATTTGAAGATATTAGGATATATAAAAGAAATTCGATTCGTCTGACTACTCAAATTCCCCAACCGTCGGTCCTTGAGGCTCAAAGCCAATTGCTCAATTTAGGAGCCCATTGGCGAGGCTTGGCCTCGACGGTTGCCGGTCATCCCGCAATTTAGAAAGAGTAATGCATTTAAAATTGCTCTATTCGCGTGGTAAAGCTTTTGTGTAAGGAAAGAATTCCCTGCTGCCAATTAAACTGGCGCCCAATTGCAACGAAGCTGCGCCACTTCAGACACTTCGTTTTCTTGAATTTCCTTTGTAGACGATGCCGCCGCCGTAGCAGCCACTTGGTTGCAAGGTGTCTGCCACAGCCCTACGCAAAATATTTCACATCGAAAGCAATTAAATTGGCGGAGGTTTCGAGCCCCCAGCGCGTGCAGCCTCTCAACTTTGTTCCAAGAAATTCGCCTTTGTAGTCGGAATGGCTGAGAAATTAACTTGGATTTTTGTTCCTTTATTTCGTGTTTCATGGCCAGTGGACTCCTCGGCCGGGCTGTCTGCTCAGTTCGGCGAGGTGTTGACTAAAGGTAACACCTTAATTAAATTTGCTGTCGGCTCTCGGCTGAAATATTTTGCGTGCGTAAAACAAATTCCAAGGCTTTTGTCTGGACCGACCACTGATGATGATGCGTCCATTAAGGGCAGGGGGGCCAGACAATGGAAACCAATTACATTTTGGTTTCTTTGCATTTTACTTTCAGCACACGATTAAGTAATTTGGTGCGATTTGTTTCTCTCGGGGGGAGGATTTCGTTTCGTTGGCTTTCCTCCGCTTGCGTTTTGCATGCAATGCAAAAGCGCTTTCCGTTTTCGGAACGTATTTTTGAAAGGTTTCCACGGCCCGGACGAAGCTCTAGAAATTACCCGAGTCGCTTGGGGACATGTTAGATGAACCATAAAATGCACCCAAAAACGGCAACCTGAGAGACCCCCAACCAGACGCGCCAGTCCCCCTACCGAAATTGAAGTCAACAGCCGCGTGCAACAACTGCCACAATAGCATTGGCAATGTGCCCAAATGGCAGCAGCGGCAGCAACAACAAAGCGTCATTACATGACTGTCGGCAACTGTCTGGCAAAACGGTCGTCAATTCAACTGCCGCCGTCGCCGTTGCAGCCGCCACCACCGCCGGTTGCACTTCCGGCGTCGTTGGGCCTCATCGGCAAAAAGTGCAATGCACTAAAATTGAATTTAAACAAAAAACAATACAAGTCACTCGCTCACACACTCAGTGACACAGCAAAGAGCAACGAAAGGGTGGGCATGAAAAGTAGATCACCGTATTCTATTGAATTGCCATCGAAGGGTGAGCGGCCGTTCAAAACAACTAGAAGGCACCGAGCAGAAGCGAAAGGGAGGCTCACTTATAAGTCCACTGACCGTCGGGGGGCATTCAACTTGCCGCATGCCGATGCCAACAGCTGTGGGTGGCAGAGGCGTGAGGTGAGTAAAATGGAATCAAGGTTATATATTTGCATACGGATTATGTGCATTCTGGCTTGGCGCTTTGTTTGCACTTTTGCAATTGCTATGCAGTGTTTACTTTATTCTGATCCCTTGTACTTTCTTTTGGCACCCTTTCCGTTTACCAGGCGCACCACCGCAGAGAGCCCTGCAATTTAATTGGCAAAAGCAAAAGCATTTAATCCCTCTTCAGCTCCGTTTTGCTCTTCGAACGGGAACAAATTAAATTGAAATCCAAATGGGGCGAAAATTAATTGGAAAGAATCCTTACTTCCATTTCATTTTGTTCTGGGAAAACTAGTGAGGAAAAATAAATGGGAAATTTCTGGCAACGTTTAGGGAAAATCCACCTAAATAAACACGAAGGGAAAATGGAAACTTTTTCTGGGGGAGGATGTCCGGGAAAACAAAACAGCTACAATCGTCGATTTACTGCATTAGGAAAGTCAGAAAGATTTTTTGATTTACTAAAATAGCCAAAGAGTTTAAGGTTCAGCATATTTGATACTTTAGGTAAAAAGAAGTAAATGAAGAATATGAGCCTAAAAAGGGGTTAAATTAGGCTTTCCTATCCTCTCAGTTCTAAGCAATTTTATAATAATTTGGAGTGGAATTTTAAATGTAATTCGATATAAATACTAATTAAAAATCTCTGTTTTTTTTTACTTCCTAAATATTTCGGAAACTTTCTATGCTATAAATTAATTTGAATTGATTATTAAAAATTCGCCTTTTTCAATCTATGCAATAAATAGAAATCTACCCAACTGGAAATAGTTTTGCGTTCAAAAAAATCCCTCTGAAAAAGATGATCCCGTTTTCATTAAATTATAAAAAAAAATAAATATTGATTTTTGTTCATTATCCCGTCATTCAAGTTCCATTTGTTGATGGCCTTTTCCCCTGCGTTCCCCCTTGCAGCGTCCTGTATTTTTCCCTCTTTGATTTCTTTCATTTATGCAGAGTCATGACTACGAGCAGGGAAAAGGGACCTAGAAGCGCATACTCTGTATGAATTATAAATTTTTATAGCAACTTCACAACTACACCGACGGATTTGTCACGAGCATTGCAACACCGCCGGTGCGCGCTTTGCCATTTGTCGTACTTTTAGTTGCCGTTGTTTCTGGCACCCACCCCGCCCCGGGCGGCCGGCAAGCACCTCGCCCACCACCGTTGCTCAATCACCCACCCGGCGACGGGACGGCCTTTGTGTGCAATAAAAAGGATGCGATGCGCAAGAGAGACGCGCACATAAATATCGCAATATGCGGCTGGCGTGCAACGGCAGGGGAGCTGCACGAGCCGCTCTCATGTGGACCAGGCACGGACCTAATACGATAACCACAGACGGGCGACTCTCGGCCGTGGCCGGGTCCGGGTGATTGGCCTCTTTGCCGGCTGGGCTTGGATGGCTGGTGATTTTTGTCGGGGGTTGCGATTGCTATTGATTTTCAACGGCAGTCGATGTCGCCACCTCGGCAAGTCGCAGTGTTGATTTTTATATTCTCTTTTCTTTGTCTTCCCGGTTGCCAATTTAAATTTGAAGATGTTTCCGCAATGCCCCTTCGCCGTATGGCTCAGGATTCGAGTGGAATTGGCGACGACTCGACCCGCATCTGCAATTGGCAGTGCAGCTGGGACAACTACTGCGGGAGCCCTGACAGCGACGCAGTGCAATTTGTTACAAGTGCCACTTGCGAACTTCAAAGTCTTTCGAATGCCGGCCCACAATTTCCATTTGACACAAAATGCAGATTAGCTGCTAATGCGACGGGCTTGGGGTCCCTTCCCTGCCCTCAGTCGAGTTGAGTTTAGTCGGTTATTCCAATCATCTGCCCGGGGGGCAGCAGCCACTTCTGCCACTTGAGATTGATTGATTGTCGAGGGCGAGGGCTGGGAGAGCCAGGAGTCTGACCAGCAGAAGTGAATCTTTCACTTGCCTTTGCCATCGCCAAACTCCCTCGCAATTCAACGGACGGAAGTAAAAATGCGTATAAATTTTATAAAACTGGAGATGCTCTAAAAAAATGGGTGCCCTTTTTCAAATCTAATTAAATGAATTAACCAGAAATTAAACAGAATATCCAAATTAAATGTCATTAATATTTAATAATATAATTTAAGCCCCATTCAAATTTATTTTATGCTCCAAAAAGAGCACATTTACTTCCTTCGTTTAAAAAATTAAATATTTTTTCGGTTTTTTTTAAGTGACCCCGGCGCAAATTCTGTGCGGGCGGTTGGCCGATGGAACTGCCGCTGAAGAATCTGTGGGACTGGATGGGCTCCAGCAGATTGCAATGCTGCATTGCATTTAATTGTTCTGGCAGCTAATAAATTTTAATTGTCGTCAATTAGTAACGGAATGTGCAGCATAATCAACATGCAGAAAATTTGAAAATAAAAACTACGAGGCCCCCAAAACGCGGGAAAGCAAAGAGGCCAACGACTGGGACAGGCCTTCGGAGTCGGGAAATTCAATTAACAGTTGCAATAACACAAACCCCAAAAATGTTGTAAAATATTTGGAAATATTTGGAAATATCCAACTCAAAATTGATAACAATTTAGGGGGATGGGAAACATAAGCCGAAATTGTTTTCAATTTTTGTGAATCTTTTGAAGAAAAATTGCATAGCCGAAAATTCATTAAAAATCAAACAAGAAATGTTAAAAATGTTGTACAAAAATTGCCATGCAAAATGCATTTCACAGGCCATAAGGCAAAAATGTGTCGGACAGACCGACCGGCAATGCCACACATGCGGTTCACATGTGGCCGCTGCACACTCCAGCGGGTGGGCAAAAGGCGGAGGCACATTAAGCAGAAATTCATTCATAAAGATTCCATTTCATTTCGATGGACAAACAAAAACCCCTCGGACCAAACGACAGCCACCTCTCAGCCGCTCCGCCAGAGAAGATTTATGGGCCGTGCCGCCTTCTTGGAATGCCAGGCTTAAATGCTCTGCGGTCGAAACCAGCTCGTCCCGAAAAAGAAACCCGAGGCAACAAAAAGCCTCTCTCTGTATATCAAAATTGAAATTGCTCGAGGTGAGAGGACCCGGCGGGCGGGCGGTGGGGAGGGTAATATTTCGTCACAACCGCAAGAAAATGGAAAATCCATGAGGCAGATGCGACAACAAAACGAAAATTGCTGCCCATTGCTGGCCCCTGGCGAATCCGGTGGACGTGCCATCTCCGCCGCCCGGGGGAGGTGAAGGTTCAAACAAATTGTACCTCTCACCGAACACCCGTTCGTTGCGGAAAATTATATGTGAAAATGGAAAAGTGACGGTGGCCAATTGCAAGATGAAATCGGCATGCCCCAGCCAGAGAAAAGTGGCTAGAAGCGGAAAAGAACTCAACTCGAAGCGAAGTTCAATTTAATTTCCCCTCGATTTCATTTCTGGCGCGCAAGTGTGAATAATTTTAGAGGAACCCCTGCCGACACCCCGCCCAGTCAACGATATTGCCAATTTCTGGTGATGTGTGTTTTTTATGCCATAAACACAAGAATTCGCCGCTCAACCGCAAAGGGCGCCCGCCCACCAAAAAACCCAATCAATGATCCCACCGACCGACCAGTCAATGCGGCTCGGGCCAATATTTCACGTGCTTTTATTTCGCGCTGCATAAATGAGGCAGCACCGCCACCGCTGGCACCTGAATGGGTTTTATGCAACGGCGACTGGAATGGGCCGACCCGCGACCGCAATAAGTCAAATACGAGGCCAGCGAGCTTCATTATGTGGCGCGCTCGTTGACCGAGAGACCGAGACCGGATTGGATCGTTGGCCCAGACACTTTAGCCGGCTAAAGAGCCAGCCAGCCAACCACAAAAGCAGCGTCTGCCTTTTCTTTTGCTGTCCAGAAGAAAAAGCAGACAAAACACAAGAAGACAAAGCCGACCAAGGAGACCAAGACCGGCCAGCTCACCGAAGCGGCAGATAAGTCAATTATATGGACCCGGTCGATAAAGAAAGAGGTACAAAGCTCTTGAGATGATGCCGAGTGGACGGTCGCTGTTTTTTTTTTGCTGCAGCCAGAAGTTCCCACAGTTGACTCACAGCGAGCGATGATGACCGCCTGGATGCCTTGGACCAGAAGGCGATAATATCGCACGAGGCTGTCAATGGCCAAAAACAAAAAATAAGACAAAATAGTGGCCACAGTGGGAAGCTTAATGCCACAAAAAATAAACACTGGCGGCAATGAAAAAGTCGACAGGAACAGAACAGCGAAAACAAAAGAAGAGTTTTTTGCTTAGAGTTTTTTCTTCTATGGCTATGATAAGGATTCTTCACCCAAACATAGAAGAGTGGCGATTTTGGAAATTAAATTGAGTTTAAAAATTATGAAGAGTGAACCTCTTTTGAGATTGTTCAAATGTTTATAAAAAGGGGAGAGTATAATAATTCCTTTAATTTCGAATTATTTTAAGGAATTCAGGTAATTAAAAATTTGTTGGTTTGCTATATTTCGAAACCTCAAGGAACAAAATTATGAAAAAAGATACGATTTAAAGTCCCATAAGTTCATCTTATTGTTAAACAAAAAATCCATTAAATGAATTCAATAACTTCGTCTTTATAGTTTCACATCCTCGATTAAAACAAAAATCATCGATGTCTTTTTTATAAAGTCTTTGAAGGTCTCAAACTTCCTAGAAAAGTCTCCCCCAAAATCTTATGAGCAGTAAAAAACGAGTCCGCCCCACTGTCCCTCCAACTTGGCCCTCTAGCTGTGGGCTCATTTTATTTCGTCGCGGGGCTTTATTATTTTTTTCTGGCCGGACCAGACAGCCGCGTCGACTGCGCTGGCACGTAGATTTTTGCAGGTAAGGAATATGGAGGATTTATAATTTTTTTTTTGGAGAGCATCTTCGGTGTGTCGTGGGTCGATCGGTCGGCCGTTTGTCTTCTTGCTTTGTAGACGTAATTTACTGATTGCATTATTGCTGGCCAAATTGCTAGATTAAAATTGCCGTTGCTGCTGTTGTTGTTGTTGTTGTTGTTGGAGATGATGTTGCTATTATTGCTGGCCAAATTATGGTTATTAGTTTTTCAATAAAATGAAAATTCTTTTTACGCTCGAAATTATTATTATTTTCGGGGGCCTTAATCTGAACTCGCTTCAAACTTTGGCGTCGCATTGAAAGCAACGGCCAAAGCAAACAACGCGAAACCGGCAAGAAACTGCTGGCCAAAAGAACACGCCAAATATAGAGAGCAATCCGGGAGTGTGCGTTTGTGAGCGCAAGGAGCAAAAAGTTCCAGGAGAGCCGAATAAATCTCTGCAAGGAGAGCAGCCCAGCCAACTTTCTCTCTACTCTCACCGCCCTCCAGTCGAGAGGTGGAGAAATTTGTGCAGAAATATGTGCAGAAAACAGTTGTATTCTCGTATTACTATAGACCGATAAACGTACGTAGAAAGGCTGCTGGCTGATAAGCGGCCGGGACTGGCAGCGTTTTTGGGAGTTGGGCTGGTGGGCCGCCCAGACTGGAGGCGGTGGCGTGAAGGCTGGAGATGGCGGGCCAAACAGCCAGCCAGGCAGAGTAGAAATCGATCGATTTTTCATACTCTGCGTGTGTGTGTGTGAGTTGGGGAGCAGCAACAAAATGAGGAGCGCAAAAGCAAAGAAAAAACTGCTGCATGCTTGTATGGGCCGCACACACAACAGCCGTGCGGGCAGTGTGTGTGTGTGTGTGTAAGGTGTATTCGTGTTTGTATTTAACTAGTGTATGTATATGTCTAAGGTGTGTTAACCTCACACACACTTTGGGGCCACGTTAAGACGAAATTAACTGGCCAAAATAAATTTAAAACTAATTTAGCCGAACAAATTTCAAATTCTAAAAATCTTCACAGCCTCTAGTAAAATTGTTCCTATTTTTTAAGGATTTTTATGGCACATTGATTTTCATTTTCTCTTTGGCATTAAAAATTCTGCACTTGCTTACATTGAAGTCCACGCGGTGTGTAGATCCAGCGGCATCCAAAAAAACTACAGCTACTAATCCAAATTATTGATTTTTTGTGTTGTTCTTCTTTGCGATGGCAGAGGAAGTTTTGCGGCAACGTTTGAATTTCTTTTTCTCTGTTTCGTTTAGGCAAAAACACGGCAGATACGAAATATACACACGCACACACACTTGTATTCCTTTTTTGCTATATATGTATAATATTTTTCTAGACTTTTGATTTGATTTTTGCGCTTGACTGCGCCCGAATTTGCTATTCGGTATTTTTTTGGGCTAGCAAATTTTGCACTAAGGAAATATTTATAAATAATTTATAAAGATTTTTATAATTTTCACTGGGCCCATTTTTCACGAACACGCACACACACACACGCCGATACGCGCACGGCGAACACACACACACGAAACTCCCATATAAAAATTGTTCCTTCTAGGCTGCTCCTTTGGGCCTATGAACACACACACACACAAATCGACTGTGTGTGTAGCTTTATTCCTTCACTGTGCGGCCGCAGGCGCCGCTGTCTCTGTGTGTGTGTAGTTACCGTTATGCTAGCTGTTCTTTTCCGACACCGTCGTCCTGTCACAAGCAACTCAATCGACACAATGAGACCCGCTCCGCGAACTGGAAAAGTCCTGAGCACTCTGTTTAGTCACAATGAAAAACCGCCACCGCACGCAGCCGATTTCCACCACCAAAAGAAGCCGCCGAGAGCACCAGAGAGCGCGGGCAACTCTCAGAGAGAAAAAGAGCGGGCAGAGTTCCAGAGAACCGAGTCCGACCAGAAAGCCTGTGTGGCAATTGGAATGAGTGGGTGCTGCGCTCGCCACACACACGAGATTTCGTGCTCTCTCTGCTTGGCTGTTGCTGTCTTTGTCTCGCTTTGGATTTTTCGGAGCATCCTGTTATTTGCTACGTTTCACGACAACCGCAGATGAAACTGACTTCCTACATTTCGATTATAGTTCCCCAGACCGGCAGTTTCAATTCCCCGACTCCTGTCTCCTTTCGTCTTGTCAGGCTGTGTGAGTTTATCTGCAGTTTTGTGTAATATCCTGAATCCTCATGAGTTTCCGTTATTTCCTTTTACAACTCAAACGGACGGACTGATGGTTTCTCAAATTTAATTTGCTTAGGCTGGGAATTCCCCAAAAGGACAAACATCAAAGAGGAATCTCGATTGCTAAATGAAACCAAGAACCAATTGAACTTTCGTCTAATCAAATTGCCCCGTACCAATGAAAAGGGAAGTCAGGCAAAAGCGCAATCACAATCGCCATACCCGTCATTGGGTCATAACTTCTCATTTGGGAAAATGAGCACATAAAATCAAAATTTGCATTTGAGTGCACTTACACACATGGATGGGGGAAATATTATGTGCCAGCCACTCCGTCCCCTGCGCATTACTACCTTCATGGGCACACAATAAAAGTGCACACATAAAGTTGGTAAATTTAGCATAAAATCAACGTGAAATGCCAACAATTCCAAGGAAGAAACAGCGGCGTAGGGCGCCTCCGGGGGAGTTGGGGCAACTCAGCGGGAAGTCAACCTGCAGTCGAAACGCGCGAATACGGGAATATGGCCAAGAAAGTGACACACACACGCACAGCGGGCGGGAGGCGTTGAAAGCGACAAAAAATAAAATAAAAATGCAAGTGCAAAGCAGCGAAATGGGAGCACGTCAAGTGGGAAATACTCACACACACACACACACACACGTCACCCGCTCAGTCATACGGAATCCCAAGTACACGAGGATCCTCAGGCGGGTAACCAAAAAACGCGATAGTCGTAAGCTCGCCCGCCCGAAGGACCACAGCAGCAAGGGCAGGTGAGGCGCCACACAACAAGCTTCATCGAATCCACACACACCCACACACACACACACGCTACTACCGCGAGTGAGAGAGAGTTGTTCGCGTACCGAGTTCTTTTTTTTGTTGAACGGAAGCCGCTAACGTAACGGCAACGTAACGAACGCACCGCTCGCTACGAAAGTCAACGGTATTCTGAGCGCGGAGCCGCCACTGCGCTTCGGCTCAGCCGGGCTGGGAACGTTTTGGCAATTGGAACATATGCAACATATTTTGCAGACATTTTGCATTAGCCCCGCCACCCAACAGCGCCCTGGGTTGGGGCCTTCCGGTGTTTCAATGCTGCCCGCGAAGAGGTGTCGGCTCGGGTCGATGGGGTCGGGTGGGGTCGCCAGGACGTATCGTCGCGTCGGTTGGGTTGGCGTGAAATGCTTGTAGTTTGGTGGGGGCGTTTAGGATTATCAGGACGATGAGAAGGGGCGGGGCAGCAGCGGGGAGCTTGCGGGCCGTATTCGTTTCAAAGGCTGCTGGGTTTGGCCAGGTAGTTTTAATTTCAAATTCAAATGAAAGGCAATTAATTAACCAAAAGCGGTAGACTTAAAATGAGTCGGATGGTTGGCCTTGTCTCCCCCCACGGATAAAGGTTCGTAATGAGGATGTAAAGGACGATGATGTGGCTGCCACAAACAGAAAGTTGCCACAGAGAAACCCGCCTGACAGGAAGGCCTGTCAATTATGAAGACGTTGACGTAGGAATTTAAAATTCCTTTCTTTAAAAAAGGTGAAGACATTTCGAAGCCGCACTGAGGCATTCAGGAAAGCTGCTTTGACTAAAGAAGATTATCAACCCGATCAGTTGTCTGTCCATTTAAATATATCGATTGATTTGTGATTATTTTTCGAACCGAAACTTTTATGGCGTTCAATCAAATTGACCCGAATATCCGACCCCACTGATTCGGCGTTTCAAAATTCCATAGCACTTTTTTATGGAGGCACCCACTGTTCGTTATGGGAAATGCCTGGCCAGAAACACTTTGCCCAAAACACCCACCGACCCTGCGGCGCGTTCTACTCATTCATTTGGTATTCATTGCTCGTTGCTCTATTTTTTCGTGTTATTTTGCTTAACCGAAAACGCAACCCACAAGAACAGCAAGAACAACAACGAAAATATCGGCGTATAAACAGCAAAAACTGTTTATTTACATTGGGGCGCGTGTTGGGTTTTCATTTTTCCCTCGACTTTCGTTTTGGGCTGCCTTTTTCTTTGGCGCCCACACACAAAACTGATTTGTTGTTTTTATGCATTTCGCGGCACTTGTTTGATGGAATTTTTTCGGCATTCTCATCATCGTTTTGCCTCATTAAAATTCCATAAAGGGCGTGAGAGCGACGAACGCCAACAAAACCGGGCCAAGAAATTAGCAAATAATTGCTTTTTTCTTCCGCAATCGATAATGAAAATCGCGGCCCACTGATGCCGACACCTTCATTGCCTTTCCCAAAAGGAGTTTAAAATTGTTCAATAACTGAAAGTGCCATATGGGCAGAGGGGAAGCCAGGGCCCGGGCCCCCATAAGAAGGTTCAATTTCGTTTGATTTAATAAAAACAAAAGTTGACCTTTTGGTCTGCGCGACACGCTGCCGTTCCCATTACTTTTTATGATTATTTTGACTTTATCGTAATGCTTATCCCATCCCCTCTCTAGGCAATTGCCCTCTGCCTGCCCGCGGCTGGGCAAACGATCATCTGTCTGGGAACAACACCCGATACTCCTCCACATGCCCAAGGGGGTTGGCTTCCAGTGTTTTTGAGTGGGTCTATGGTTATGACATCATTTGGGCGTACCAGCATCATTTGTGGGTTTTGTGGTGAGTTGATCGCATAATTGCAGGCCCAGCCGTACGCACAGAGGAGGAGGTCGCCCCGTCTTGTCTGTTTTCTGTCTGCCTTCGGTCTTCCTGTTTGGCTGGCTGCATTGACAACAGCTGGTGGGGCACCCCTGCCAGCGGCTGGTTGCGTGTGTCGTCTGTCAGTTTTTTTTAGTGCAGTTTCGGGTTTTAATTTAATGCGCTTCATTTGTCGCCGTATTGCGACAGGCTCATTTGTCAGCACTTCATTAGTCACCGACGGCGGCTCAATTTGTGCGATCCCCTTCCCATATCGAGTGGCGGCCACGTAGCTCGCTTATCCTTCCGCCCTTCAACTTCCCATTTGAGCATTTATCTTTATAAGCAACCGAGGGAACAGTCACGGTTACCGCAGCTACCTCGGCAATGGTCATGGAAGACACATGACCGGTGGGCTGACATCCTGTGGCCCCAGTCGAGTCACGTAGAAGCGCCTGGCTGTCCACTTGCTGGTGGGTTAGTCGGGGCCTGCTGACATTTAAGGCATTCGAGTGAAGTGCCGCATTTTATGGCAAGTGGCGAAAAACGAAATCCCGTATCCAGGTATCAATGGACTGGCCGAAAACCCAATTAGTCAGTCGCTGGGCGAGCCAATCAAAGTCGCCTCGATGTCGTTTAAATTTTTCGCAAATGGCAAAGTTTAGACCCTCGGGCGAGAACAACAAACTTTTGCCAAAGTTTAAAGATATAAAAATGAAAGCTGTGCAATAATCCAACTTTTGGCAGGCGAACTCTTCTCCTTCGTTCGGTCGTCCTATGTCCTTCAGTTCGTATTAAGCAATGAAAATAAATTTCAAAAGCCGTTTCAAGTTCACTCAGCTCACAGTCGGCGACCGGAGAAAACCCACACCCTTTTCTATATCCCTTTCTGCGCTTTGTTTGCTTGAATCGAGTGTGGTTTTTTGGCCACAGTTCAAGACGTGATGGCCAATTGATAGGGCGAGGAGCCGCCTTGCGTTCTGCCATCAGAAATGAAAATTTCCATCGCGCATTTGGCGCTGTCAGCTTGCTGGGGCTTTTGTCATAACTTTCTTAATTAACATTCAATAGAGCGGCCCTCGGCTCGTTTGAGCGTCTCTGACAAGTTGATGGAAATTATGTCTTACTTACTTTGCACAATGGAAAACTAATTTGTGAAAGAAAGCCGCCCGTCGTCGCCGGTTTAAGGACGCTGCCTGTCAGTTGGTTTGAAGTGTTTCTCCCGAGTTGACAGAATACCTTCAGTTTTGGCTTACATAACGCACAGCATTTAGGGCTTTGCTGACATTTGGCTAACTGGATGTGAATGGGGAGAAGGAGAGGAAATTGGCAACTGCAGCCTGCGCAGTTTTTCCTTTCCGGCCACATAAGTTGCCCGTTCGCAGGAAGAAACAAAAAACAAAGCTGCCCCGGCAGCGGCGATGGCAGACGCAAAACGCAAACTGCTGTGCTGTGGCAAAAACTTTCTTAATAGATTTTTGCCCTACGATAAACTTTTTGCTATATTTCAGCCTTCCCTTTCCCCCCTGACTAGTCAGAAATCTTGGCGCTATTGTGCATAGTTCGCCATCTTTTTCAAATTCAGTTCAGTTCAGTTATAGAAATTGATTTTCATTTGTGCCTGCCGACTGTCGACGGCAAACTTCGCTTCCAAATGCCTAATGCGGTGTGGTTACACATAATATTATATTATATCGTGAAATGTACCTACCCACTGTTGGCCGGGCCGTGTGTGTTGACTTGGCCGAGAGCTCGTTGGTCAGCCGGACAAAGTTTCCTTGAGTGTGAATGGCATTGGATCCGGCAGGATTAGCAGCAGCTGTTCAAAGAAAACCAACGATAGAATTCCATTAGTTTATTGGATATTACCAAAGATTTATTTTTAAATATAATGAGAGGCCTAGGCAAGGATTTTTACGCATGCAAAAATGGCGAAGCTGAATACTTTTTTTTTGAGAATACAGAAAATTTTAGAAAAGTGCATCAAAAAGTCTTTTATATCAATTCAACTTAAGGACCCCAAGACTTCTTATAAATTTTAAAATTTCCATTTAAAAACTGAAGCATGAAGGATCAGAAAAAGAGCTTGGAAGAGAGAAAAGTAAAACAGACTAAGTATTCTTCATTTTATAAACTGAATAGGAACTAATCTTGGCCCAGAAATATGACCCGATCAAAATGAAATCTACACAAGCCAACTGATCGGACTGAAGATTATATCGACCGGAATTAGAACAGATTCAAGCCCAGCAATATGACCTGATCATAACTTAATCCACACTTCACATAAAAACCCAGCCCTGACCTTTCGTTCCAGCTGATCAAAGGCTGACATTTCGTAGCCCACAAATTTCTGAAATTTCCAAGCCCATTCCTCATCGGGTTTCCCACCGCCCCGTGTCATATATCACAGCGAACTGCTTAATCTTCATTGCTGTGCGCTGGAAGGGGGCGGCTCAGTGGCGCTGACAAGCGTACCAGGACTTTCCATCAGAGCCTGGGATTTGTTTTTTCCCTTTCTGCTTTTTGTATTCCGGTGCGCGTCCCCGAGGGGCCTACCAATTGTAGTGTCAAACCAGCGCACTAACTCAATTAGAATGAACGAGCTGGCGACGATGGGAAAACAACAAAGAGCCACTGTCATTTCAGCTCAACGAAACAGGAAAAACCTAGAAGAAGATACAAATGCACCCACAACTGGCTGATAGCGAACGGTAGATGGCCGACGCTTGGACTACGTAATCCTTTGCAAGGTTAATCAAGACTGGCAGGCAGACAACAAAATAGCAACAACAACAATCATAATTAGAGCAATGGGAACAAGTCCGATGTGAAGGAAACCGAATGTGGTTAGGGTCCCGCAGTTGATGGCTGCCGGTTGTCGTCGCCAGAGTTTTTAAATTAGGCCCAGGAAGGCGGCGAGGGGAAGCCAAGAACCGCAGGAACTGTTTACTTTTTTTGTGTTGCCTTTTGCTGCGTTGCTCTCTTTGCGCTCCATTTAATAATTTAATGACAGTGAATTTACTGCAGTGGTGACCAGAGGAGTCCCCACTTGTCCGGTGGTCCGGACCTCCGCCTGCCCTTTTTTTGTTTTGTCCCCAGTTTTTCAATGTGTGTGCGGCGGAAATGAGTTCTTGATTGCTTTAGCTGGAAACTAATATTGCCGGCCGCCTGCATTGTCAACGAGGAATTTGCGCAAGGGCTTCGAAATCCCTCCCAAAAACATCCTGCTAATTCGATGGTTTCGGCCAGGGCGTGGGATATTCAAGGGCCTCAGCTGCAGTCTCTAAAGCGGAAGACCCTGCGGCGGAAATTTTAAATGCTGTTTTCAATGCCAGCCAACGCCACCGCCAACTGGCACTTGTCTGGTGGGCAAGATTTATGTGTCTGCCACGAGTTTTTGGGCTGAGTTGCGCATTCAGAGTCCTTTTTGCAATTAGTTTGCTGGCCGCGATTGCTCGCTGAATTTCAATGCTGTTGTCTGTTGTCTGAAATCGATTATGAATTGCACAATCCATTTAACCAGGTTCTGCCCAGGACAGGGCGGGCAAACTGCCTGTTGTGTTTTCAATTTATTGGTTATTTTTGGTTTATTTGAGTAAAATTAAATTTTAATGTGTCAAATGAATGGGAATGCAGTTGAAGTCGCAATTGAATTTCTCTGTAAATTGCACTTTAAATGCCAAGGACTCTCGGCGGTTGAAATGCCAAAAAGAAACGCCACTAAAAATGCCAAAGGTTGGCGCAAGTCAACCGAAACATGATTAAACTAAAAGCAAATCGTATGCACATGACAACCGGCGCTGAAAGCAGCCAGAAGACAACAATAACAAACTTTCGGACCTACGATTTTCGGGGAACGAAAACAACCCAAGAGCAGTCACAACATCAACAACAATAATAAATACCACCGAAGGCATTGGAGGAAATAATAATAATGCTGTTTCCATGACCACACACACACACAGTGGAGAGTCCTTTAGGACGGCAGTTACGACGACAAAATCGACTCAAGCATCAAAAAACTAATGGCAGTTAGAAGAAAGTTGCTGCCATAGTTCCGAAAATGAAATACTGTTCTTTTAACCCATTTTGCCAGCTTTTTATTGGTCTCATAAATATTCCACTAGTATTCCTCGTTAATTCAAGAAAATAAATGGCATATAAAGATCGGCAGAGAACTTAAATCCCTGAATTGAATAAGTGAATTCTTTAAAGGAAAATTACATATGCTTCCCTATTATTTCAATTCCGTGCATTTTTTGAGCCCGACGGCAAAGTGCAACTCGAAGCTTTTATGCAGCCAACAGAGCAGACGTTTAAATAAAAACAAATGAATTATTAAAAAGTTTGTCATTTGCCGAACTCCCGAAGCCAACGTCCCACCTCCTCGCGGATCGCCAACGCCTCCTCTGGTATTTCAAGGATAAACAAAATGTCCCCCGCCGCCCGCCCTACAGCCGAGCACTTAAGCGTTTATTATTTTGCAAGTGTTGCTGTCGGAAAAAGTTGCCAGCCGTCTCTCTAGCCACTGTGCAGTGCCAGAACCAATGGAGCTTTGCTGGCATTAGTTAAAGTTAGACGTTTATTTTGCCGCCAACGCCACCCTGTATATGAAATATCGCGCATTTGGGCCAGCATTTTAGGGGATTTATTTAAGTGGACTTAAGTGCTGGGAAAAGTTTGCGGCCAGCTCGGCATTTGGCCGCTGTCCCTTCAATTCAATTTCCAGACTTAGGGGCCCCCGCGTGGGCGCACTAATTACCGAACGAAAAGGTGCTCGGGGAAAGGAATTACCGGGCTTAAAAGGAAGACAGAAAAATATAAAAAAACTCTATCCGGAAATTGTGGACTTAAAAATTACCGAGCTGCAAGAAAAAATTCATTACCGACAGCGAAAGAAAGGCGAAAGTTCATTCACCGCCACGCGGCGCTCATTAAAGTTGAGGTTGCGGTCGCAAGGAGGCAAGAGGCGGGGCAGTTGGGTGCCATGCGTTAAATTATTTCACATTTAAACTCATTTGATTATCTAGATTGCAACAATTAAAATTAATTTCCATGCGGTCTGAGTGTGCGCCGTTTTTTATTCTCTCTTTTGCCAGTTTGCCGCACCATCGAACGCCGCTTCGCGGCGAGTGTGAAAAATCAACAGTTAAATTGAAAGCGAAATTAATTGCAGCCGAGGACGGGAGCCCCACATCCATTGGCTTTAGAAAACCGATTGCTAGAAGCTTCGCTACTTGTTCATTCATCAGTTTCATTTTGCAATCTCAGACCATCAGAACTGCCCGCCCAGCCAAGCCCAAACATTTGTCGCATATCATTTTTCTTGGTCAAACGAGAAAGCCCAACCACCTCCGTCAAGTCGAATAACGCACAGATTTCGCACGGCATTCAAAGCTCGGAAAACTCATTGTCAGTTTTCCGACCGACGACACTTGACACGAATGCTAGAAACTCCAACTGTGCGCCCAAAAGGAAGCGGCAGGCAGCAGGGAGCGGCTACGTGCGAAAGACAGCAAAAAAAACTGACGACCACCGCCCGCCGGCCCCTTGCCCAGTCGACCAACTGAGCATTTACCATTCAACAATTCAGACAGCGGGGCTTTTGTGCAAAATTCTGCACAATGACGAACCGCAAGTCCAGCGCCGGACACGCACTCTGACAGGAGGGAACGGTGCGCGATTTGATCCAGCGGCGGATGGTCAGCCAACTGTTGACATTGCTAAATGAATGAACCTTAAGTTACACTGGCAGCGGCCCAAACAATGGACTGGGTAGAGCATTCAACTCGTTTTAATTTCCAACAGAGGAGCTTCTGATGACACTCAAAAAACACTCAACTGAAATGGATAAGCCCCAGCGATGACAGCGCCCAACTCCCAAAGGACAGTTTGGGTACTATTTTGGATACTCTTTTCCATGCGAGTAAGGAAAATTTCTGGAATTTCCAATAAGATACAGATTTCTGAAATACTGGCCTAACCTGACTGACTACCACAATTCTAATTGGGAAATGTGAATGATCTAAAGTTAGAATCGAACTCACAAAGAACTTGAAATTCTCATATATTTCTTAGTTTTTTTTTCAAGCTTTAATGAATCAAATTAAAGTAAGCCAAAATAGCAAATTCTGACGATCATTTGATATGGAAAGACTGAATTTGAGTGGGAATGGGAAGCTTCACTAAACTCTCTGGCCGATTAGCAAATAAATTCTTCAGTCAGTTTGGTGTTCTGTATTCTGACTTAAAGATTCATTAGAAACACTGCACAGTTTTGGTGAATAAAACATTTTAATTTCTTTGCTTTACCTCGAAGCTGATTTCACTGGTTAATAGAGAGCTCAGTTACATCGGAGTACACTAACTGCCGTCTGCATTGATACTCATATATATTGTCTACCTATCCATTTATCCATTTACGGGGAGAGCCAGGCAAAAACTTTCAGCTACGTGCCTGGTTCGAGAAAATGCAGCACTTTGCACGTGCCAAAAGCTGGGCGAGATGCCAGGGCGGACGGGGGGAGATTGTATAAAAAATAAAAGTTTGGTTTATACTTTGCGGGTATGGAAGGAAGTTGCCATTGCCATTGCCAATGCAATTGCAATTTAATTTCGACCACAAACACACTCATGAAGCAGAGAACCGAAAGGACCTCCCGCAAATGCAATGAACGTGCAAGTTTTCTTCAGCAGCTTCGTTGTTTTTTTGTTTTTCCGGAACGATGCGACTCGCAGCTTGAAAAACAAATGGCCGGCAATGAGTTGGCCCGGCTAGGGGATTTTTTGGCTGGGCTTACATAAGCGGACGGACTTGGTTTGTTTGTTTGAGTCGCATGTGTGTCACATTTATCACTGAATCACATTTAACCACAGGATATTTGATCTTGTGCCATTTGACATACAACGTTGGAGGGCATTACGTTGGTTTTCCCCTCAGACATTTGGATACATTTGCCAAATGCCAGTCAATAGGGGGACGGAGATGGAGGAAGGAACCTCGACAGCTGCTGGACTTTTATTTGTGTTTGCTGGAGAATCAATAAACTGATAAACATATTGGCTTGTCAAGCAGGCCGGGATAGAGATGGAGACTGGAATTTCCAAGTAGATTTTGAGTTCGTTGTGGGCAGCAGTTTTGTGGCCGTTTAGGAATTCATTAAAATTTCGTTCGCAATTGAAAAGACAATTTACAAATTGGTTAACCAAATTAAAGTGCCTTTGACCGGCAATTAAAGTTGAAACTCTAAACATAATTACATTAAAGCGGAGGAGTTGCGTTTCAAAGGTTTCTCCCCCTTCCACGACAAGAAAGAAAAAACGCTCAAAGAAAACCCAAGACAACTCAAAGGAAACTCGGCCAACACACCCCCAAAATTAGCGAGCAAAACCGGAAGAACATGAACTTTGTGGCGTCTTTGGCTTTGTTATTGGAGAGCCTTTGCCGAGGCGATTCAAGCATGAAAAAAGCTCCCCTTCTGGCAGTGGGGGGACGATAAGGTAGAAACTCCGCTTAGGCGCATTCTCCCCCGTTTAATGTAATAAAATACAATGATTATGATTATGGCAACGTCGCAGACACTTTGCTATGTTAGGCTCGGGGCTGCCTTGCCCCTCGGACTAATCAGAGAAAAGATGGCGGCGTATGACCCGCCGGGTTGTTTATCAATGATTCAATTCAGCAAGTGAAATTTTCTGCCTGTTTTGACATCATCAACAGCATTAGCATCATCAGATATGACGGCGTGTCGGGGCGGTCTGAATTTTTATGAGAAAAGTGGCCCTCCATAATGATTACGTATGATTGCCATTTCCCATCGCGAAAATAAACTACAGGCATGCCAGTCAGTGGCTGTCTATTATCCTGTCCTTGTCTGTGCCGGGTATTTGATGAAGCAATTTGTCTATAAAGATCTATGGAGGAAGCTGAGCGAAGAATAATATTTACCATAATAATTTGTGTGGCCCGAAAACTACCAGCTTCCTCTGGGCCTGATGGATTCTCGGCTGAGGCGAATTAATCTTGAAAGCGTAAACATCAAAGGCAGCCAGAGAAGCTTGTCAGCCAGACAGGAAGGGGAGGGCTCTGCGCCAAACAATGAAGGGCCAAAAAAAGTATCGCCACATTTGGGTAAATGATGACCGGCTCAATTGAAAGGCCCATCAATAAACCAAACCAGGGAGTCTGCGTCTTGGCCGGTTGGAGGCTAAACGCCGAGACATAAACATCTCATCCTACCTGTAATTAAAGCGGCCACTCCCAGAAAATTAAAGACATGAAGCCAAGCCGAAAATACTGCAGAGTAATGGTCTCCTCGTCGTCGTGTAGGACTTTCGAATTTCTTGTCAAATCTTTTAAGACTCATCAGCATCGTTTAAGGTCAATGATAAATGATTCCATCAACGCTTCGAGAATCTGATTATTTTCCCTCTTGCCTTTTTTTGTATTCATTTTTTATTTCAACTTTTATTCGGCTGGCTACTGGCAACGGAAGTCGGTCGGTAAGGCAAAAAGTGCAGACATCATCGCCGTCATTATCATAAACAACATAAGTCACAGCATCTCCAGGCCTTGCCCCGGCCTTTGAAGAGCGTAGAAGAACAGTGGCGGGAACTTTTGTACGCCAGCTACCCAAAATGGAGCCAAGGGAGGAGGAAGGAAAGCAGACAATCATTTATGAAACTTTTTTCCTCGAACTTTTCATATTTTGGTGATTTTATGCAAAGGCAACGGAGCAAATCCTCAAAAACATACGAGTATAATGACCAAAACTTTGCCCAGGAATTCAAATTAACCCGCCGAAAGGGGAAGTTCCCTAAAAACTTCAATCCAATTTAATTCAAGTGATATCATCTACAGACCTTCTCGCGTTGTCCTCAATCAGTCGCCCCTCCGGTCGGGTCTTATTTATTTGTACATTTTTGTTTATTTCCATCAGGCCGACACTTAAGTAGGCTGCTCAATGGACGCAGCTGGTCCATATGAAAGGCATGATACAATCGACCGACTTGTCGGCGGTTTTTTCAC
The DNA here is from genome assembly GCA_037075105.1 of Lissocephala sabroskyi. NCBI lineage: Eukaryota > Metazoa > Arthropoda > Insecta > Diptera > Drosophilidae > Lissocephala > Lissocephala sabroskyi. The sequence goes on along the minus strand of JBAMCP010000157.1, from coordinate 17,783 downwards.
ATTACCCGCGATGAATGATGATGTACGCAAAATTGTTACCGACTACCCCGGCTATGTAATTGATGGGAAGCACACAAGCAGACGGTGAGATGAGTCAAGATAGATGAGGTTTAAAAAAAGGCGAACCTAGAAATCGGAGGGTTCCAATCCGAATTTCGGATTGCAGAAAAAGGTGATTGGATGTCCGGGAATTCTACAAATTTAAAGTGTATTTTGGCATATGATTGACGGAGGAAACGCTAAGCGAAAATTCGTCTAGTGTTGATAACAATTCCCATAATTATTTTAAAGCAGGGACAAATTTCTTCGAAGCTTTTAAAAATTAAAGAGATAAATCAAGACAAAAATAGATAACTTCATTCCAATTAAAGGATTCCTTAAAGCCGAAGATTCACTTGAAATCTCTGATAAGAATCGTTGTTTAATTCCAAACGCGATGTCACTAATTCAGTCCGGAAAGCTTTACTAAACGCACCCACCAACTGACCTCAAATCGTTACCCCAGATTGTTCGCCTGATAATAACGATTACTCATGGCATAGAGTGGGAGGGGAAGTGTCCCTACCGACATCATTAACCGCATAACCAGGCGGCCAAATTCATGGCTGCGGTCGTTAAAATTTCGTATTTTTATTGCATTGTAAAATCTATGCTAATGACCCAATTCTCTGGCAAATTAAACAGCAGGACTTGTGCCGACTGCCAGCAGCCAGTCAGGAAACGAGGCGACCCAACCGCAAGGAGCCCATAATAAAATCCCCCAAACCGCGATGCCCAGCGCCCAGAATAAATCAATAGAATTTATTTGCCAGCCGGGCGGGCAGCAGTACCTTCAATTAATTTTTTATGAAACCAACTGTATTAAATTTTTTCGAAACATTTGCATTCGCCAAAAATCAGACACACATGAGCCTGAAATTTACGACCAAGCGGGGGAGTCGCCGGTCCCGCGGGGCCATGAATCACACTCGCCTCCCAGTCTTTGATATTTGGTGGTTGCCTGGTTTATTAATCATCCAGGAAGCCAGAGGTGGGCCGGCCAGGTGGAGGTGCGGTGGATCAGCTGCTGGGCTTGGCCTTCTGCAGGATTTGACTTTCAACATTTTAATTAGCCAAACCATCTAGCGATGAGTTCGCGTCTGTCATAAAGCGCGCAGACATGCAATCAATTAACGAACCCATCGTCTTGGCCACGCCCTGAAAATCGGCCAGAGTTTGTTAACCCGTTCGGGTTCACTTTCCGCCGGAAGCTTTGCTTTGCTTCATTCCATTCCCTGGGCTTGGCCAGGCAAATTGTTTGGGTGGCAGTCGGCAGCAGGCGAGAATCTGTCTGGCCGTCAGTTAGTCGTCTGTTTGCCTTCAGCTTTGTGGGCCCGACCTCTTTTCGCCCAACTAGGTGCTAAGGCGTTGCTGATGTTTGCCGCGATTTGGCCAACAGATTAGAAGATTTATACACGGATTCTGTAGGCAACCGAGAAGCCCCAACGCCCGAGGCGAAGCAGCGGCAGCGGCACTGACAACGGTCGCGAAGGCTTAACTAAGTGAGAAATTAGTAATTTGTTTAATTTTCATTAAAATTCAGAGAAAGTCGGCAGACTTTTGAACTTGAAGCTGCTGCCAGAAGATTTAAGTTCTTTTAATGGCCATTAAACTCACTACGAATTTTAAGCAATCCGAATCTCGGTGGAGAGTACAATTCGGATTTCCATATCCCCCGAATTTCTCTGGGCATTAACATTAATCATCGTTTAATCTATGGTTATCGTTTTTCACTTGAGAATAACACTCCCCAGACACTTGTCAGTTCGGGGAGTTTTTCCGTTCGATGGTTAAATTAATTTTGTTTCTTTTCAATTTCCACGCTTCGAAAGTTTTTGGGATTTTATCGAAAACGAAGCCTGGCCAACCCCAAAGTTGATCTTAACTTATCGAAAAACTATACATCATTGGCTTAATGGCGGCCAACATGCGCAGGCCGAAATGTGCGTTTCGAACCCCTTAAAAATTTATACAAAATTTATAGAAAAAAAAAAACAGAAAAAATTTATCACGCTGTATTAATCAATTTCATATGCCTCCACCGCTGCCAGTGCCCGCGCCGTGGCCACTGCCACTCCGCGTTTTGAGTTCCTTGGCAGTTTGACGGCGGTCCGGCCATACCGATAGGCCCAATAGAAAAGCTGTCCGGCATTTGATATACGCTCTGATAACGGGCCGACTGTCGGCCACGATATGTGCATGGGGCACGCATCCCCCCAACACTCAGCCCCACCCGCATGTGGATTGTCGGAACGGCAGCATAAAAGTCACCACCGCAACGTTGGGCAAACATTTCGTTTAGGCACGCCAACCGACCGGGCCAACGGGCAACGAATTGGGGCCAAAAACCCGAATCCAAAAAGTCATCATTAGCCATTAGCGACGTCATCGATGAAGGGCCAGCAAGAGGCGTGCGTGCCACTGCCGCCGCCGCCGTCACAAAGCGCCCCATGAAGTTGAGGGTCTCGTGTTCAAGTGGCTACCGCGAGGTTGCCAAGAGATGCCCAGGCTGCTGCCGCTGTCACTTCAGCCGTTGTCGTGCTGCGGCAGCGGCCGTTGTTGTTTCACTTAATTAATTGTTAATTAATTAACATAGATACAATGTCCGTGCGGCGACGGCAACGGTCAGATCTTCGGGCTTTTCACGGCTGCCTCGAGGGACGCGACGGTTGCGGGCCGTCATAATTCTCGTTTTGTTCGATTTGAAAATCGTTATTTTTTTTCATATTCGATTGGCATTTCGAGTTGTGGTCTTCGCGGCGTGGCTGCCTACAAAATTTTCGAGTGTTCGTGATGCACGCACTGTGCGCAGGCCCTTGCGTTGGTTGCCAAACAAAACGGAGGCTCCGGCTCCGCAACATCGTCATTCATTTGCGTGTTTTATTTTATTTCTTTGTATTCATGTGTGTGTGTTTCTTCTTTTGTTTTGCAGGTGACTCCCCGTCATCGTCACCTCGCCCTGAAGCCCCCCACACCACAGCTGGGAACCCGGGCATTGGCAGCAAGGGAAGGTTGGCTAGCGTGTGCCGAGATGGACACTTGAGGAAGTACAGTGGGCACTCAATGAAGTGAGACGGAGAGTGGATAGAGAGACCTTCGCTCCTCGTGAATATAAAACGCTTTAAGGCCAAAGAAGATTCTGACTCTTGAAGAAAATATTGGAAATGGGACTGTCAGTTCTCCTGACAGAACGCCTTATACGCTGGGTAATTTTGGCGCTTGAACTCTCGTCTTTTTGTGTGAAATTTTACTGTACTTCAGGCATTTGCGGCAACATCTCTCATCTCTTTAAATGCCCTACAAGTGCCGTCCGTTGGGTTGAACAAGTGATGAGTAAATTACCCGTAATTGAGCCAGGCACCTCACTAAATTAAAAAGTACTTAGGTGCTTAGGCCCCCAGAGGCCGCATGGAATATGAAATTCGTAGCACCAGCCGACGGACGACTCAGTGGGCTTTGAGTAATTGCAGTCATAAGCCAACAACTCAATTTCGCGCCGGGCCATTGCTGCCACAAGAGCCACTCAGACGTTGCATACGAAATAATTTCGGGAAATTCGATGCATTTTGCCACACGCAAATGTCGAATCAGCAAGCAGCCCACCACCAACAACAAAAAGGCTAAAACAAAAACCAGTTAGATGGCTCTACATTCGAATAACTGTAAGCCCGCGCGGCACTTGGCCAGCGGCACTGAACTATCAGCACAACCGCAGCATCACCGGGGAAATCGGGTTGGCCCCAAACTGAGTTCCCCGGCGTGCTGGCGTGGATTGTGTGTGTGCCCGAAATGAGTCGTTTGGGGCGCGCTGGGGCTATCTAGTTATTATTGAAATTAAATTACCCTTAATTGAATCCGAAATGGTCAATAAAATCGCATGCCGACAACAATTTGTTGGGGCGAGTGTGTCGTTCTCATTGTCAGAGATCGAATGGGACGAAGGGAGACCTTTGATTGACGCCGCCGGGTTATTTTTTGTGTTTGCTTGGCTTTCAACTCAAATTTGCATATGAAAATATTTATATTTTTTTTTCTGAATTTGTTTAAACAAATTCATGATCAATTAATTGTGGCCTGAAAGATCGCTTATCTGTTAATGTAGCGCAATTTGTCTTTGTCTGGCACGATAGAAATCTCAAACTGCCCATCTGTCCGTTTGTCCAACTATCTATTTGATGTGTGGAAATGGCGACAAAACGGGTTGGCTGGGGTAGCGACCAGTTTTCAGTTTTCAGCTGAGGCCTTTGAGGCCTCTAATTGCCCAATGAAGCGTATTATTTTCTATAATTGCCAGCTTGTTAGCCAACTTGAGTTCCACTTCGAAGAAGAGCGCACAGGCTTTCCCACAGACAATTGATCGATGGAAAACAGAAGACGATCGCTCAAACCGAAACCAAATCAAAAAGACACCTCTTCCCCTGAGACACTTTCAATGGGCCAAAGTCAAAAGCAATCAGCGTCTAACAAAGCAATTGGGCCAAAATAAGCGATCATCGAAGGCAATATGGCTAATTTTAAATCTGAAGATCGCGCAGTTTTTTTTAAGGAAATATCGAAAATAGTCAATTGAATATTTAAAGCGCAATTGATAAATAGATAAATATTTTTAAAATTGCTATTAATTATTAATCTTTCTTGCTTTAATATAAATAATTATAATATCCTTTAAATGGGCAGTTTTATTCAACCAAAAATCCTGCAAATATATTCAAAATTTTAATATATTCCCCGACAACAATAACTGACGAATTCATCAATTTTTAACGCTTAATCGATCCATAATAAATTTCTAAGCATTAATGAAGGTCACAGAATCTAAGACAGTCAATGATTCCTTTCAATTTTTGGTTACTCAACAAAGTCTACTTGTCTTTAATTTCCTTCAACCCACCAACATTTGAGCAACTCTTCCCCACAGCCCTTTTAAATGGCATCTCGGAAGGCAGAACCAAACAAAAGAAATGGTAAATCGAATCGACCCAGAAAAGGCCATGCGGCTTGTTAACAAAATCCAGAAAAAGAACCGAATGCCAAGATCGCCAAAGATTGAAAACCCAGTCAATACCAAAAGAAGAAGACGAACCCGCAGCAAAACCAGAAGAATCATCTGTTGACGGCTACTGGAAAAAGTAAATTACATGCGAACATCAAAGATTCAGATAAAAATGCCAAAGCAAATAAAACTCAACGAATCAGCAACTTGCCGCTGATCATTAGGGCCGTCCAGCCAAGCCAACTTACATTGACATTAGCCGCTGCTTTAGCCCGCAAGATCGGCAAGTGATCTATGTGGTCGATCGCCGGCTACAAGTTGTTGTTATTATGTATGCCAAACAGAGTCAAAACATGCTGACGAGGACAGGCAACAAGTCCAGGCTACAAATAAAATGCTGGCTAAATGTGATCGACGTTGATCGAGGAGGCCAGCGATCGATCGGGGAACGTTGCCGGGAATGTGGTAGTCAGCTGGTTGTTCAATGTTCTGGGGAATCGTTTAGGGTTTGAATTTTTTTGTTTGTAAACTGCGAATGTGCGTGAAAACTTGTCAGCTAGCCGGGAAAGATTTCCCATCGCGCAATTTGGAAATTGCCAACGTTCTGGGCCAGGGCCATAAAAGGTTGTCGATGCTGTGGAGTTGTCAGTTGGCCAGGCTTTCCTGGGTGTCGTTTGGTCGTGTAATTGCCTGGAGATTTATTTGCACGCCCGCACCAGCGACCGAACAGTCGAGCTGAAGCGGCTTTGTTATATTGGAAAAATTTCATATGCCTGCAAGTGGCAAAGCATGAATCGACTTCTTCGCTGGATATTCTCGGCCGCTTGAGCAACGATGACGCCGACCTCTTCGGGCCAAACTGTTGCGCGTGACTTTGCTTTTTTTGTTCGAGTGGAGCGCACAAAATTCTCACGCGCCGCTGCCGGTGTCGCCTCCCCAGTGGCGGGAGCTTTCCACGATTCCCAATGCGGTTGACAAACTGGCTTGGCATACTCACATCCGACAGACAGACCCCTGAACCTGCCGGGTATATAGGCTGATTTTCAACCAAACTTGGGCTTCGCTGGATCGTCTTTAATCTGCTTATTGGGAATAGTTGAATTCTGCTTGGCCAATTCGTGCAGAGCCTGGAGGTTTCTGGTAATGAAACTACTGGTATTCGACTGCCCGCAAATGAGGTTGCCAGGGCGGTTGAGGTGCCTGAGTTGGGCGAGCTTAGACTCGTGGAAATTGAGGCTGAGAACTTCAACGAGTGGCAGGCATTCTCAAAATCTTGTTTACAAGGCCGGGACTTATGTTACCTTCAGCGTCAGAGATTTCAGAGTTTCCCTTAAACCTAAATACCCTCGATATATAGAAGAATTTGCGTAACTCAGTCTCTCTCCTTAAAGACCATAAAGTTCTTGGGATTCTCGCACATCTGCCATTGGGCCTTCGTCGACCTCGATTTGTGTTGCTTCTTTCAAGTCGACCGACTTAATGGACCCTCAACAGAATTCGGCACAAAATGCAAAGCGAATTTAAATAAACACAAACAGCTTCCCTTGCCCACCCTCCGTACGACTTTAAAGTCAGCAAAAAGCGGATAGCCCAATGAGGCGCATCCAAAGGGGGCCCGGGAGGAGAGTACATGTGTTTGGCTCAGCGTCCCCTTCTGGGCATATGCTGTTCTGGGAGTCCACGCCAGACAGAAACAGAAATTATGAAGTCTGTTGATTTATAAGTGGAACGAGGTGGGGCAGCAGTCGCCCAGGGGAAGTCGCCGAGCCGAGGGACAATTGGCGACAATTTCTCAGTTTCGACGGCCAACGTGATGAGCAATTGTGCGGGCCTAGCAGAAAGAACGAGGGAAGTCAGAAGGAAAGCCGACTAACGCGAAAAGGCAGCTAATCGCCAGTCGTTTCGTCAAACTGTCCAGCCCAACTCGTGGCTGAAGTTGCCCAGCCTACACTATGAGCCAGGCGAGCCGGCGACTCAAACTCCAAGTCTGTTTCCGACGAGCGTTTTATTTGTTGCCGTTTTCACTTGTGCCACTTGCCAGACAAAGAATTATAAAGCAAAGAATACTCTAACTTTTAAGAGGATCTCTCAGAAAGAATTCAGGAAAACTGAGAGAGAGATTAAAGAGAATACAAATTCTTTGCTATGAAATCAATCAAGCCAAATTCCTTGGTAAATATTTTAGACACTTATCAATATCTCAAGAGAGAAGATTAGAGACTCATAAAAAAAAAATTAATAATCTTTAAAGATTACCCAAGCCAAGAATCTAATAATCTTGGATCATTAAAAATCGTAGGACCACAAAAAAGCAACTCCGAATTTTAAGAAACTTAACTCAACTTTGATTAAGAGACCGCCCAACCCGTCTTTGAGTTTCTTGGAGTTTCTTCACGCCGTGGAGAACATTAAACGGGCACATGTAAGGCAATAACTGCAATTACGACTTCTATTCCACTAACCCGAGAGGCGAGGAGACTCCCAGGAGAAACTTTCGTCTCGTCTTTGGTCGACGTTGAGTTCAAGTTTTTTTTTGTTGCTGGCTTCCTGCAAGTTTTTCAAGTGACTAACTCGGTCTTTGTGCCTGTTTGTCTGGCTGTCTGTCTCAGCAGCTGTCCGTTTGTCCGCCTGTCTGCCTGTAACCCCTCACTAACGATGTATTTATGCCAAGCGACAAACTGTGGGAACAAATAAAAATTTAACAAAATGCCAGAGTTGTCGGGCGGTTGGGGGGCGGTTGGCTCGAGTGGGTGGCTGCCTCAGCCGAAGAGGCTGCTTCACGTGGCCCACCCAAGTGTCATTAATGTCAAAAAATATCGCACAGACAATGTCAAGACATCGATAATTCGATGGTTTCCCTGGTCCCCTGTGACTTTTGTATTGCATTTTTGAGCAGCTCGAAATGAAACCATCGAGGCTGAAATTCCCCAAATGGAAACTTGTCAGAGGACTCGCCGCCGCCGCCGCCATACGAAACTAGGCGAACGAATTTCTCATTGTCAGTTGGCCGCCTTCGAAGGGCGTGACAGGGGGGAAACTCACGATTCTCTCTCGCGCGCGCATCTTCATCAACTTCCCATTCACCCAGGGCATCCAAAAGTGGTCGGTGGACTGGCAGAGGCGCACATGGGAATTCAGTGCGCTTCCTCGAGTTGCCGCCAATCCTTCGTCTTATTTGGCTGTCAATTTCAACTAAGTCGGGTTAACGAAAAACACCACGATTTTGGCCAAAACCCGAAAAGGCCAAACAACAAGCGGCAGGCGGTAAAAACTTTGGCATTAAACTGCCAAATGCAAACAGTGAAAAGCATCCAGCATCCCCCCGCTGTCCTTGGGATAAAATGCACGTCATAGAGTAGTAAAAACAAATTGCGGCAATTGCATTCATCATTAGACAGCCGGGCAGCCGGGGATGCTGGCTGGGCGGTGGGCGGCTGATGTTCTGCTCAGTCAAAGTCAACTCAGCTGACTTTCGCTGGCTGGCGGGCTCGCTGCCTTGCCACCTCTCATAAAAGCCTGATTTTATGATCGAGTTTATGCCCCAAATTTTCCACTGCGGAAGAGCGAAAGGGAAAGCCAAAGCCGTTGGCGCGCGAAGAAGTCTCCCTAGGGAGGGAGGGGCCTATATGATTGCGGGTTTATGTGGGTAATTCTTATGATATAAGAATAGAATTTAGGCGAATCTTGGCTTATAAAAGTTTCTCCCTTCCCCCGATTAGGAAGCTCTTCATTTTCATTAAAGAGGCTTAGAGGGAATTCCGTGGGAAGTCTTAGCCGTTCGTTAAATACTCTAAGAAAATAAAAATAAGTTTGATGCCGAATTAAAGGCATTGAAGTTTCTTTTATGGGCCTGCTTAGAGCGTTGAAAATTCCTGGGTAAGATCGATAGATTTTACTATGATCCGATAGATTTTGCGTATCTTTTAAAGTTCTCCTATGGAATTACGTTGGAAGTCTTAGCCGATCGATAAATACACTAAGAAAAATACTAAACTATGATGACGAATAAAGTTTCTTTCTTGGGTTTGCTTAGAGCGGTGATAGTTCCTAGGTAAGATCGATAGATTTTGATATGTTTCAATAGATTTTGCGTGTCTCTTAAAGTTTTCCTATGGAATTCCGTTGGAAGTCTTAGTCGATCGTTAAATTCCTTAAGAAAATACTAAACTTTGATGCCGAAATGAAGGTATGGAAGTTTCTTTTATGGATCTGATTGGAGAGGTATTTGTTACTGGATAAGGTTGTGTTTTCTTATGATCCGATAGATTTTACTTATACTCAATGAAAGAGTCTCTCAGAATCTCCCAGAGTTCTTGGATTATTTTGATGATTATTTTCTGTGTTTCCATTCGTCTTCCTCTCCCCATATTCTACTCAAGAAACAAATCCTAAAAGATCTTTCACATTTCTCGGATTATTTTCCTTATTAACTTTCTTCAAAGCTTGGAAATATTGAAATAGATTTAAGTTCCTTGAGGAGAACTTAAGTTCCTTTTAGAGCATTTAAAAGTCCCCTATGCCTCGTCCGTTTGGCGTGATAACTCCAGTGATTTGTGTCAGTTATCAGAATTTTTCATAGCGCTAAAGCCTTTTTCCCATTACAGTTTCCCTCCCCCCCCGCACTCCCTTTGACGGCTGTTAACAGAAACATCAGCATCATAACCGCCGTGCCGGGCTATCATATCAGCCAGAACAGCGGAGCCAGAAGTGCATGAGGGGGAGGGAGGGAGGCAGAGACGCTGACGCTGGCAGCGGCGGCGACAGCTGCGTCGTCATAAAGCCGATTTATGTGTGCAAAACTGAGAGGGGGGGGGGGGGGGCTGCAGTTGCCGGCGACCTCTCATCTCGTAGGGCGTAGCTGGTGACTAGGAGGGGGCGTGGCCGGTTTAGTTGCCTTGTTTGTTGGCTGATTTGTGGGATGTTTGGACTTTTGTGGTCACTTCGTCAGCCGACAGGAGGCGTTGGTCGGGCCCAAAACTAAAAGCCTTTTAGGCCCTTTTAAAAAAATACTAAAAATAGTTTTGGTATTTTTCTTGGCCGCCTCCAGCGGGCGAGAGGGCCATTAATTTGCCAAGGCTTAAGGAAATTACCATCGGCTCATTAAATGAACTGTTAATTTTGCAACATAAAACATTAAATGCAATTACGAAAATTGCAAGAAAGCCACGCGCTCCCCCCACCCACCACTCGCTGCTTCTTCTTTTCTTTTTTCGTCTTATCTGCCAAGAGCATCGCGCAAATTGCCGCTGCTGCGCGGGGGGAGGGGGGCGACCATTAAATCATCCATTTTTCACACCAACGCCCGCAAGGGAGAAAGAGAAGCGAGTGGATGGGGAGAGGGGGGGCATAAATCACAATTGCAGTAGGTCCACCTCCCCTCCCCCTACCCTAGGCTATACTTCGATCTGATAAATGACAAACTCACCCATGGCAGGCCGAAGTGCGTGTAAATCCAGGGGAAAAAATTGCGGATAATCCAATCGAGTTAAGAAGTTTGCATGAATCACAAAAAAAAGAGCATCACAGGCCACCAAACGCGTGGGGCAGGGTTGGGGGGCACTTTATTTCAAACACATGGAACGGGGGCGGCGGAGGCGTGGCGATGCGTTTTTAAAAATAATTCTCCTCTTCGAATTCCCTTTTCAATTTTCACTTTTCTACTCCCGACGACGCCAACGCAACGGAAATGCAACGCAATAAAGATGGCTGGGCGGCGGGGGAGGGGAGGCGATGCGCAAAATAAAACTCCAATATGCAAAATGCCGTTACCCGCGACGCGTGGGGGAGCCGAAAATAGCACCGTTGCAGGCGGAAAAAAATTCACGACGCGCTCACACAAATCAAACGAACTGCACGCGGCCACGATCCGTAGCAGACTGAGAAATGAACGAGCGCCGCTGACTGCTGTCTTCTACGCTCGTCTTATACGCCCGTCTTATACAGTTCTGATGGCCGGCGATGCTGGGCGAGCGAGCGAGAGAACGCGAGCGGCCGGCACAAATGAACACGGTTTGTTTACGTTTTGCCCGAAATGAACCGTTACAAGTGCCCACGACAGTCATTCATTTCGTTCATTTAATTCACGAATAAGCGCCGTTATCGGCGTTCAAAGAAGAAGAGAAACCAAGCAAAGCAAAAATTCAAAATATTAGCAAATTGCGCCGCCGCGATAAGAATTCCTGACCCCAAAGCGAACCTGTTCAGAGGCTCCCCCTGCCCCCTCTGCACTTTTCAACTGTTCAACTGCCCGTGTCCGCGCGAGTGAGCGACAATGACGAAATGCGATCAGCGCAACAAAAGCGAAGCGATATTGATGGGGAGGGGAGGGGGGACCGAAAAATTCTTCTAACCACAAAAGCGGAAGTCGTTCGGTTAAATGGCCCGAAGACAAGGCCAGAATCACCGACTACCGTTTAACCGGATGAAGTGCCCACTCGGCGGGGATAAAGAGGCTTCCCCCCACCCCCTTTTTTACCCACACTCCGCTACACAAGACGTTTGGTTTTTTTACTAGCGAAAAAAATAAACCTCAAAATCTTAAGTGATTAATGGCGGAGAATCAAAAGAAACCGCCCCCCCCCCCTCCCATTCACACGTAATCCGTCATAAAGTGGAAAATCAAGTAAAACCGATCAACTTGCCCAGAAATCGAACTCCCAAATGGGCGGGGGGTGGGGCTGTTTGCTCCCCGGGATTTGCATAAGTGCGCAGCAAACTGCGATAAGTCGCCGTCACTTTTTATGCATACAAATTCAGAGGGGGAGGGGGGGGGGGTTATTTAAGTTTTTGATGGGGCGGAGCGAGAAGAGATTCGGTTTTTTTTACCGGATCGAATGGTCTTTTTTTGGGGGCCTTATCGGCTTTTAATTAAAAGCTGGCGAGGCTTTTGATTTCGGCTTTGGGGGCTCATCGCCGACTGATTGGGGCGCTGGGGGCGAAACCGGGAAAATATCTCACGAATTTATGACCGCATAAATATGTCTAATTATTTGGATAGTCACCGCCACGGCGGCTATAATTTCTGTTGTCTGTGTCTATAGGGAATTTCGGGGATGAGCCCTCGAAAAAAATAAAAGTAAAAGTTTCGATTTCGGTTATCGCTTTTCGAAACTGTGAAGCGTTTTATTATTTTGATAGCGAACTTTCAAAAAATCAAAACCAAAAAAAGATTTACTTCGAATTTTTTACGGATTTTCTATTAAAGATATAAAAACAAACTTTAAAACTATTGTTAAGTTTGATCTTAGTTAACTATTTTGTTGTTCAAGCAGGAACACGAAAATATTAAAGAAAAAACACACAGTCCGCATTTAAAGGAAGAACCCAAACATCCCTTATCAAGGGGACAAGAATTTACACCATATGTAAACTATCAGTAAGATAAAACTATGCAAATACTTCAACATGTTAAGGTCTTCAACATGTGAACTGCAGATAGGAGAAAAATTGATAAAATAGGTAAATTCATTGAAGTCGGAGCGATCCACATCTCTTAACAGTTGTGATTACGAAGAAAATGTTTTTTGAAAAAATGCCAAGGAGATGAAATTATAATACGAAAATATGAATGAAACAATATATAGAATTCCTAATTTAAGGAACCCAAATATAAAATAATGTCAATTGTAACCAATCTCACAGTCATTCAAAGACTCCAAAATAAGACACTCAGGCAGATGTCTAGGATTACCGTGGGTAGTCGATGAAATCGCCAAAATGAGCGGCAAATATGTCTCCCGACTGGAGAACCACTCCAACCCCCTGGCCTTCAATTAAATGGACAATAGTCTAACGATTAGACGTCTTCAACGTCGCCACCCACTGGACCTTCTAATTTAAGTTGTATTCTCTAATCCTTCATAAATGAAAAATTGAAATGAGAAGTTCCCCCTTAAAACATTTAATTATTGACCACATTGGTCAGATTTTAAATAAATAACCTAAGAGATAAAAAATAAAAAAATTGTAATAATAATATCATTGGGTTATCTTATGGAAATTTAAGATCATTCGTCGTCCATTCGACGAACTACAATTATTCAGGATTCAAAAAGTCAAGTCAAGTCAGAAGTCTAAGGAAACCATGATCGCTGGTTAAGATCAAGAACGATTGATAAGGATCTCAAGGGCAAAATCTACGTGCCCTGGGGCCCTAAGGAAATTAAAGCTGGCAACTCTGATCTGCTGGGCAGGAGAGAAAGGACGCTGGGAAGCAAGCAAGACAAAGAGAGAGAGAGAGATAGGGAGAGAGATAGAGAGAAAGATAAAAAGATAGAGGAAGAGAAAAAGAGAGACGGGGGGACAGGAGCCTCTCGCGTAATTAATAAAAAAAATCGATCAAAATATTTAAAATTAAAGTGTTGCTGGCTTCTTTGTGAGTCTCCGGCGAGTCGATGAATCTGCTTACGATCTTAACTGGCTTGGAATTTAATACCCTAAATATTATTGAAGATCTGGAGAGCTATATCAGTTTAGTAACTGAACTTTAGTTACTTCTCCTTACCAACCGACGTGTCGGTTAGGTTATTTGTCTTTTTTCCTTTTCTTTCCCTTTTCTTATTTTGGGGAACCCATTGGGAGGCGTTTGTTTTCGTGGATTCCAAGCTGCTCCACTTGACAATGCCCTGCAGGTTGGAATGCCTTGAGGCCCGGCTACTTAGGCTTGAAGCCAGAAAAACTCGTAAAAATCAACGATCCCCTCGGCCAGACGGGGGACCAAGCTGACGACCGGTGAGAGTCAGCAGCACGTGATAAACGCACTTAACAGGTAACACCCATTTAAACGCATGATGAATTAACGGAACTCACACACACACACACACGCACACTCAGTCAAACGTGTGGAGAGGCATCAACGCGCTTGCGGCCGCCGTTTCGGTTCCATTTTCCCCCCAGAAGAAGAGAAGCGGGAATCTTGTCGTTTTCGGGGCAGACCAGCAGCCAGGCAGCTTCAACTTGACGGCCGACGTGGCTGCCCCAACGCGTCTCCCTCGGCGGTGACCGACGCATGTGAACGAGGGCTGGGGGAAGGGGGGTGAGGGACGCTAGGCTCGGTAGTTAATAAACTTCTGGCCTGGCCAACTGCCAAGCACTTTTCGGGGGAGAAGGGGGCAACTTGAGAACCGCAAAATTAGCCCGAAAGACACACGACGTGCGTGAGGTGAGGTGAGCCTCGGACCGGAGTACCCCCCTCCCCTCTCCCTACCAACGACCCAACAGTTTATGATAGCCTGGGATGGCCAGCGGGGAGAGGCCTTGGGCCGGGAAAAAGTTTGACTGGCCGAAAAATTTGTCTGTTTCTGGCCAAGCCAACGATAAAAGTGTCAGTTGGCAAAAGTTTTCCCTCCCCCGTCCCTCCCCCCGCAACACCGAAATAAACAAGAGAATTTTAACAAAAGGGTTTTGTGAAAATTTTAGACTTGCAGATTTCCCCGCTTTAAAGGTCAGCGCAGTCGTATGATTGACCCTTTCGATAATTAACTTTCCAACTGCAAGTCCAATTACCAAATTCAAGTGGGAACGGCGAGGAACCGAACGGGAGGCGATTCTTTCCATTCATTAAAAAACCCGTAAGTCGAGGAATTGAGATGAAAAACTGCGGTCATTCGGAGAGGTCACCAAACCTCGTAAGAGTTGGGGAAGACGTTGAAAGACAACAACAACAACTGCCAGCTGATGATGGCTTCACTCTTTCTCACTTCATCAATTTAACCCGATGGGAATACGAAAGTTGCGGCTCACAAAGGCGAATTATTTTTAAAGAGCTTTAAATGAGAACGAATGAAGAGAAGAAGTTTCAGAGAACCGGAAAATGCTATAAATTTTGGATTTAAATAAAATAAGATTTTTTGAATACCTTCCAACAACGGAGAAAGAAATTTGGAGGCAAGCAAAACTCTTCAATGAAGAGAAACGCTGAGGGACAAATGAAGAAATTTGTCTGCTTTCATTTAAAGTCAATTTAAAAAAAGAATTATATGAAAAAGAAAGAAACGAATAGAATAAATAATCAAACCAAGTAAATATATTATTTCAATAATGCGTCCAGTCGGCTTCCTTATATTTAAATTTGGATTGGCTTTAAATTAAAAAAGCTTAAGAAAGAGTGATTTATATATTGAATTTCTGAGAGTGGAATATTCAAAGAGATATGCGAAATTAATTCCTATATTCCCCAAGAACTTAAAACTCTTTAAGGAAGGAAAAAGGATGCTGTTTACTATTCTTAAGGCGAAATTCTTACGTTTTAAACAAGAGCAAAAAGTGCAGATCTACCCGCAAAATAATTTAAGCTCTTTCGCATTATTTAGATCTGAGAGTCGACTGGAATCGACTGGAGTCGATGACGACAGCCGCTGAAGAAATGAAGAAATTGATGGTTTATATAATTTGATTATTAAAAGTGGAAGAATCTCAATTCCTATGAACTTTACATGATCCCAAAGACGAAATCTACCCGGCAAAATAATTTTATTTCCTGCTGACTATTCAGATCTGAGAGTCGGCTGGTTTTTGGTCTTTAAGCCGCTGAAGAAAAGTCGATTACTCTTAAAAATTAATACCACTTTAAAGTTGGTGGTCGACAGTTTACTTTATATGAATTGATTATTAAAAGTGGAAGAGTGTCAACCGAAATTCCTTTGATCTTGACAAGAACAAGAACCTGCTGACTATTCAGATCTGAGAGTCGGCTGGTTTTTGGTCTATAAGCCGCTGAAGATCTTTAACGAAGGAAGAAGAATGTTGCTTACTATTCTTAAAGTCAACCGAGGTTCCTATTTTCTTTGTATGAGCAAGAAGACAAAATCTACCCGGTAAAATAATTTCTCTCCAATTTAATCTCTTGCTGTTGGTATTCCGATCTGACAGTCGGCTGGTTTTTGGTCTTCAAGTCGATTACTCTAAAAAATGATTGCCGCTTAAATTTGATGGTTGATAGTTCAATTTGCATTTTTTTTTTCTGTTTCGGATTCTTTGCCGCTGCCTCAGCGTGTTTTCTTCTCAATCAGCGAAGTCCATTAAAAATGAATTCCCCCAACTGCTTGGGGGATTCTGTTCTCCATATTTCGTTTCGGTTGCTGTATTTTTGAATATTTAACAAATTGAGTGTTGATTAAAAACATCATTAATTACCCACATCCCCCTTCCCCTCCCGCGATTACTGTTTCATTTGTCATTAAAAAATGAATACTCTTTTTTTAAACACTCAACGGTCGGCCGCCGTTTTTCCTCTTTCGGGTAACTTGATGTATGCGATTCATGACATATGCAAATATTTGCATACAATCGGAGAGGGGAAACGGCGGTTTTTAAATATTTTGACAAAAGCGGAACCCACGCAAAAATTCCATTCGATTCGAGGCCGCAAATCCCCGTGATCGCCCGGGGCGGTTTTGTCATGCAGAATCCGAAATTCATTTCGCCACACTCATTAAATTTAATTTCATATTGATTAACTGTATTTATTTCGTTCCTAGTCCCATCGGGGAATCTCGTTCCCCAATTTTCCACCTTTTTTTGTTGCTGTCGCTGTCGCTGCTGTTGGCCGCTCTTGTCCGAAATGTTAAATTAATAATTGAATGATTGATAGTTTCGCACGACGTGTGGTCCATTTGCCGTATTATCGGCCGGTCGGCTGGCAGTGGTTGACCAAGTTAGTGGGTCGGTCAGTGCTCAGTTTTGGCGTGAGAAATTCTTACCTAAAGTCGCCCCGAGATGAATGGGAGAATCTTTTGCCCCGACTGGGGCGATTGGTAATTTGTCTTTGATGGACGCTCTTGGGTTGGGGAAAGGGCAGGCGAGGGCGGCAAACAAATTAACCACAATTAAGTTTCACTTCACAGAGATTTTTGATCAAGAATCGACAGATTTAAAACTCTCGTAAGAGAAATTGTCATCTTATAAAGTGAGATGAAGAAATATTAAGTCAAAAAAAAAAGATTATCCAAAATCCAAAGCACTTAAGAAATCATTTACTGGGTTTTTCCATTCCATTTCTTCATTTGTCTTGTTCCAAGAATAATTTAGAAAATAACAGCCAAAAGTATAAAGAGAGTTCGATAGAACTCTATTGAAATATTTGAAACACTATAAAATGAGCAAAATGGAACATCGAGCTTAAATTCCGTTCTTAACGTCAAGAACTGAAGGAATTAGGACATAGGAAATCCACATTTCCTTAGCTCTTGATGCTTCCTATTGTCGCTGTAAACTGAGTCTGGGGGATTTGGTTTAATTTGGCGCCACCTACATGTGATTGACTGAAACTTTCTGTTTTCCAGCAAAGGAGAGTAAACGATTTCCTATAAACTCACTTTTTATGGCGCCACAAAACTTTGAGAGCTTCTGCCGCAAATTCACAGGTGGCGCCAACATAATTCTCCAACGTTTTACTACCTCTGCGAAATTAGATAAACATTTAAATTCTTTTTTAGGAGCAAATAGCTGCCATTGACCGCCTGTTTTTTTTTAACCTTTGCCGCTTGTTGCTTGGGAAAGAGTTTTTTATGGGCGTGGTTATTCCCAGGAAATATAATTTTTTTGCTGTTCTATATTTTTTTCTATATTTTACAAATTATTTTCGACTTGACCAATTCATTTAATATTTTAAATTCCCAAATCTCTTCATTGATTTTCTTTCCCTCCCCCTGCCCTTTTTAAAGCAATTAAAATTTCATTACACATAATTAAATCGGATGCTAATGTTGGTAAATTATTAAAAATCTGTACAAAAAATCGAGCCTAATGGCGA